>JANIJG010001528.1:0-29179 GCA_024611175.1 Megaceryle torquata | reverse complement strand
GGAGGGGTTTCCAAGCCCCCCGTGGAGCTGTGGTGCTGAGGTCCATGGGTCAGTGGTGCCCTGGCAGTGCTGGGGGATGGTTGGACTCCATGATCTCAAAGGTCTCTTCCAACCAGAACAATTCTGTGATTCATTTGTGAGTCCGCCCAGCACGCGCGGCCAGGCACCGGGGTGGTGGCAGTGGGTACGAGCCCTGCGTTCCTGCCTGGGCTACAGAGCAGTAATGTCCAGCAGGAAAACACCTCGCAGAGGGCAGCCAATTCTAAATAGTTCCAGCTAAATCTGCTGGAGCTCTCTGGGTTCAGCTCCCATATTTCCCTTGTGACAAGAGAAGGGCTGCAGGGTGAAGGAGTCGCAGGGTCTCTCCAAAATCAGCTGTCTGCTCTTCTCTCTCAAAATCATTTGGGAGCAGGAGACTTCACATCCAGACCCTGCAGACTTAGCTTCATTTAAAATTGTTTTTATTTAAGGCTGTCCAGAAGGAGAAGCAGCTCCAAGCCGAGTTCCCAGCGGCGCCTCAGCAAAGAGCTGCCTCAGAACCCTGGCTGTCAGGGGGAAGAGGTGGCTGCGCCCGGCTGTGCCACCAGGCTCCCGCCCGGTGTTAAATCCGAGCTGCCAGCACGGGCTGGGGAGCGGCCAGCAGAAGCACCAGTTCCTGTGGTGACCGATTGCCAGGGCTGCCCTCAGGGTGGCAACAGCAGCGGAGCGGCCTGTGAGGCTGGTACAGGGCAGGAGGTGCCAGAGGGTGACACAGCCCCTGGGCTGCACCATGTGTCTTCTATCCCTGCGATCCCAACGGCGAGGGAGGAGGAGGCAGCGGTCCCCCAGAGAGGAGCCAGTACCTCCACCCCCAAGGCTGCCAGAAATGGAGATTCTGCCACGCTCCAAGGAGATCAGTCTCCTGAAGGCCTCGAAAAGGTGCTTTTCCAGGACTCCGAGAGCAGCAGGACTCCAGTGAGATCCAAAACGTGCCGTCGCTCTGGGCGCCGAAGCCTCCCCAAGAGTCATCGGTCCTCTCTGGCAGAAAAATACTCGCTGGTCAGGAAAAGGGAGAACATGATCCGGAGGTCTATCAGCAGGGCCATGTCCAAGAAGGCGGCAGCACAAGAATCCTCCTCAGCCTCCAGCAGAGTGAGCTGTGAGTTCCCTTTAGTTGTTGAGCACGGTCGCTTGGCTCAGTCAGTTCCTTGGCTTTGGTGTGGGGAGGGAGCAGCTGCTGAGCTGCTCATCTGTGTGAACTCTGGCTCCTCTCGGTCTCCTTGTCGGTAGATCTCTGGCTCCCACCCGTTCGGGTGCAATCCTCGGGTCAAACCATGGCTCGGGCTGTGCTGGGCTGCAGCTGCTGAAGGAAGCGCTGCTGGGCTGCAGGTGCAGGGGGGGAGGTTGGGTGACATGGGCAAAAAAGTGAGAGCAGCAGGGAGAATGTGGCCTGGCTGGTTCCAGCCAGCTGTCTGGTTTGGCTGGTCAGGAGACTGTTGCATTCCTTGGGGAGGGGCATTAATTTGGATGTTTTCTGCCAACTCCCCCCCCAAAAAAAAAAAAAATCTATAGGAACCAAATGTCTCCTCCCCTGAAATTGGGCTGGAATTGGCAGAGTGGTTGAGATAAGAGCGGATGGATTGGGAGCCAGACAGCCTGGATTTCTCACTCTCGCTCCCTCCAATGACTCTGCAGTTCCTGGTAGCACTGAGCTCCTCTTATCCTCTGCTCCCACTGCCCTGGGAAGGTTTTGCTGTTTGGTCTTTCTCAAATCATCACTTCTGATGTCAGATTGGCTTTCAATAAAGCCTTTGGTATTTGGTTTTGTCAGCTCCGAGTCACGCTGTGTCTCGGCACTTGTTACAACGCTTTCAGCGAAGTGCTGCTACGGGGGGAATGAAATCAGCCTAAATCCACCAAATGTCCGCATAAAACCACGCCGGGAGGCAGGAGCTGAAGTGGATTGACTGGGAAGCACTGCCTCTGACACAGGCAGGAGCATGTTTGTGCATCTGGAGCAGGCTGCAGGCATAGGAGCTGCTTCAGTGCTCTGCCTCCCCAGCCTACACCAGTTTGTCAGTGGCACTTGGGGGAGGTGGTGGTGCTGGTGTGGAAAGCAGAGATGAGCAATCGTTGCGTTCCTGGGAGGAAAGCCTGCAGAGACCTGAGCTCCAGCACGCACACGCTGCTGCTCTTGGGAAGACACGGGATGAGATCCCCATGCTAGCTGGTGTTTTTCTCCTCCAGGTCAAAGCTCCTTGGAGGTGTTTGTGGAAGATGATGTGCCCGGCAGTGTGAGGTGAGGCTGCCTGTAAAGCAGGCAGAAGGAAAACACCCAAAACCCTGCAGCCACAGGGGCGGCTTTGTAAAGACTGTTGAGGTGGCGTTATCCCGAGGGTGGTTGGTATTTCAGAGTTTGTGCTGTTCAGGCCCAGCCTTTCCCCCTCAGAAGCCCATTCATAGTGTGATGAGGCCAAGTGCTGCCTTGGGTGGGGACTGGCCAATGCCACAGGGCCCGAGTGGCCGCCGTCAGCAGCTCTGTGTGGTGAGGCTGGCAGGTGTGAGCTCCATCCTGGCACTCCTGGCTGTAGCCAGCCTGGTGGTGTTGGAGGCTGGTGCTGTACTCTGACCCGAAGAGTGGACAGGCAAGACTCAGTCTACTGCTCCCAGAGCTTCCTTCTAACAGGCTGCCTGGAAGTCCTGCAGGAGGGGTTGCAGGTCCCCGGTGGTGTTTGGGAATGCGATGGAACGGTTGCTCCATCGGAACGCGCAGCTCCAGCTCCGCTGGAGCAGCCCTGTGCCCCTGCAAGGGCTTAGGTTGATCTGCACGTCCCCAGGGCTGTCTCCATCACACTTATGTCCTGTGACTCACCCTTCAGAGAGCTGAAATAATCAAAATAGCTCTTCTTTTACAGACCTGGGCTGGAACTGAATCCCCCAAGTGAGAAGGTAAGTTCAAAGGAGCAGCCTACCACCTCTGTCTGGACATCTTCATGCTGGAGTTGGCACCTTTTGCTGAGCCTCTGGAATAGTAAATACGGCCAAGGATTGTTCTGTCACATCCCTTCTGCTCAGTAACAGTGCTGCCCTTGGGCAGCTGGTTGGCTCCTGGTGCGCAGAGATGCTTTGTGCCTTGATAAGGCCTCTCCAGGATGGAACTTTTGGAGGTGGTTGGTCAGGTTCCTGGCAAGCAGCGAGCTCCTGCCCATCAGCAGGACACTGTTTCACGGGCAGACCCCTGTGACCGAAAGGAGCTGGTCAGTGTCTGTGCAGCTCTAGCTGAGTGAGAGGCAGAGCCTGGCCCAGTGGTTGGGAGCAAATGGCTTTTTTAGGGCAGCAGGTCTGTGGTAGCCTTGTGCTCTGCAGCAATGGTGCTAAGAGTGCTCCTTCCTCCTGCAGACCCCTGTCCCCGTCTCGAGCAGAAGCATACAGGCTGCCAGCCCTCCTGCACAGCACTCCCCACCTCCTGAGCAGCAGGCCAGGGACACAGAAGGTAACGCTGGGCTGGCTTTCTTGTGTGAAGCCCCAGAGACACTTAGACCAGGGGTTGTGGAAAAATCTGGCACTTGTTTTGAAACAAAACCACCTCTGGCCAGTCAAGGTAATTTTTCAGGCAAGCCTCTGATCCCTTAAAGAGGTGAGACATGCAGTCAGGTGAGCAAGTGTCTCTGGTAAACATGTCCAGGCTTCAAGAGAAATGCTGTCCTGTCTAGCCTGGATGTGGGAGGATTGACAGGTCCCATTTATCCCCTGTGCCCCAAAGCCGCAGGGGGAGAGGTTCAGGCTGTCTTATCCCTGGGGGAGCTGTAGGGTCTGACAGGGGGCTGTAGCTGGAGGGGAAGAGTGGCTGGAGGCCTTTTGGGAGACAGCTTGGGCCTGTACAGGACGGACGGCACTACAGCGTGTCAGTGTCCCTGTACAACACTGAGAGCCCAGGTCACCATCCAGGTGCCTGGTTCCTCCGTTCGGTGACGTGCTGCAGGCTCTGAGCATGCGAGAGCCGCAGCCCTGCAGGTGCCTTGCACGTGGCCCTGACTCTGCTTTCTTCCCAGGAGACGGAGTAAGTCCAAACAACGAGAAGCAAGAGCAACCCCGCTGTGCCAAGTCCCAGGAGAACTCCGCACGCATTTGGTATGAGGTGTTGTGAGCAGGAATGAGCCAGTGGCCTGGAAGGACTTGTGCATGGCCTTTTCATTAGTTTTAAAAACCGTGGGGGGTTGTTTCCCTTTTTCCCCTGCCCTTACAATGTAGTTTTGAAATCTTTGGCCAGGTTTTGTCTCCTGGGAGCTCCTTGTAACTTCTTGAGTCACATTTGGGTCTGGGCCCCAGGTAGATGTGTGGGCTCACGCACGAGCCAGCGAAGGTGATGCGAGATAGCGCAGTCCCCTCACAGCCCAGAGGGGATGCTGAGCAGCTCCCCAAGGGCTGGTCAGGAGTAGTTCTGGGAGACAGCACGAGTAGGTGACCGACCTTTTTATTTGTACCTTGTGCAAGTGTCTAGATATTTGGCTTGTTTCCTCACTGCTCATCTTAACTGGTGCTTCACTTGTGATCTCAGCTGCTTTTAGCTTTGCCCTCGGTCTCTTGCCCTGATTGTACTGGGGTGAATTTGCTGTGGGTAGTGGATGGGATGGGGGTAACAGTGACCTCTGTTCTCACATGGGTGCCGAGCACCATGCGTTGTACGTTACTGCTCTGGAGGTTGGGTGTTCCCCGGCGAGCTGTGGCCTTTCCTGTCCCCACTGCGGCTGTTGGTGCTGCCGCTGGGCTGGCTGCAGTCATGGCAGGACCCTGTCCTCTGGTGGCAGTGAGCAGGCCCAGGGAGGTGGAGAATGGCTTCTGGCACCTTGGGAGAGCACGACGATCACCTAATGCGCCCCCTGCTCATGCCACAGGACAGGAAGCTGTAAACAAGAGATGGGTGCTCTATGGAACGGGCCACATCATGCCCTTTCCCCTTTGGATGGCAAGCTCAAGAATTCAGCAAACCAGACCCCACCTTCTTCCTCTTCAGCCAGCAAGGTGAGGGGGGTGCCATGGGTCTCTACCTCCCTTTCTCAGCAGATACTGACCCCTGTGTGTCCTCTCCTCTTAGGTGGTGAGACCACTGAAAAACTTCCTGCAGGCCGTGCAGCGAAACCAGCTGCTGGGGAGTCCAGGGCCTTCAGGGCACGGGGGCGTCATCAAGAACTTCATCAGACGCAACACTCCCACCCGTCCTGATCTGAAGGTGCGTCAGAGTCCACTTCCCCTTGTGGGGCTGGAGGAGTGGTCCCACCTGGCAGGAGGGACTGTTGCGTAGAAAAGCTTAAACACATTCCTCATTCTGTCTGCAGTCGGGGATCAGGGCAGGTCCTCACAGCAAGCTGCCCTCACGGTTCCACTTCAGCCTCCCCAGGGAAGGGACAGGGGTTGCTGTTGCCTGTCCACACCCACCGTTACTGATCGGGGCCCTTTAGCATCAATCCTCGGTCATCTATCATATGCAAAGAGATCTCTGCTGCTCTGTGGTCAGCAGAAACATTTTGTACCCTGGGAGTGTTGAGCCATGGGGAGCCTTTCTCTGGGCAGTGTGAATCTGCCCTTGTCCTGCATAATGGGGCTGGAAGACAGGGGGTGTGGGTCAGGCACTGGGCTCTCTACCACATACTGGTAACGAGCTGCAGCTAGGACTGGGGTGCATGTGCTGTAAAGGGGGTTCCAGTGTTACTTCCAAACTTTAATCATTGTTTTTCTGTCTCCTCTCCAGGGACACTTTGTTGTAAGTAACGACACCCGTAAGGACGGGTGCTGGCCAACGGCTGCGCTCTGCCTCACGGGCACTGGCAACTCCCTCCCCTGGCAGTGGCACCCACGCAGCTCTGCCCAGACACGTCGGTGGCCACACTGGTGGTGAGGTGGCAGGATCTCTCTGCAGGCGTGTTCTGTGGGAGCCGGGAACTGCCGGGAAACCTCCTGACCTCTAAACGAGGCCACTGGCACTGCACTCCTTCCTCCCTGTTCTCACAGCTGCTGGTGTAGCTAACGCTGTCCCAGGCAAGGAGCACTTGCTGCAGGTGGTCACCTGCAGCAGGAGTCTGCTGTTCTTGGCCTGAACACATTCTCTAAAGCTGGAGGACTTGAGGCGTTTCCCTCCTGTACCCATGACTCTCCTGCTCTTGCTAGTTGAGCATGCACCGTTGCCAAACTTACGCTGTTTCTTCCCTTCCCATCCCGGTGTGTGGGTGAATGTGGCTCTGGCAGTGAGTTCGTTCTTTAGCAGGCTGCCTGGCCTCTGGCTGCACAAGCAGCCCGAGGGTAGGAACAGGCCCCAGCAATTGGTACAGTCTGAACCCCTCTCCATTCAGGAGAGGGAGCGACAGAGGCTGGAAAGCCTCAGGAAGAAGCAGGAGGCTGAGGAACAGAGGAGAAAGAAGGTGGAGGAAGAGAAGAGACGGCGTCAGGCAGAAATGAAGCAGTGAGTCAGGTCCCTTTCCTCCTGCCCATCCCTGGTCCAGCGCAGCATGGCCCGGGAGGCTGTTTGGCCGGTGGCAGCACAGCTGTGCCCAGCTTTGTGCCTCCCCTGGGGAGGGAGCATTTAGTGAGCAATGCCTGAGCACCCTGAGCCCTGCAGCTTGTGGCAGGTAGAACTCTGCTGGTGCTAAGCACCATCTAATGCTTGAACTTAATCCAGAAGTGAGCTGGGGCTAAGCTCAGCCAAACCAAGTCAGGGAAAAGAGCTGTTGTTCCCAGTTCCCCTGACAAGTCCCTGCTCCCCCATCACCCTCCGTGCTGGAGGAGGCAAAGCTCAGCAGCCCCTTTTGCACACACACTGCCCAGGAAGAGGGAAGAGCGGCTGAGGAAGGCCCTGCAGGCTCGGGAGCGGGTGGAGCAAATGGAAGAGGAGAAGAAAAAGCGAGTGGAGCAAAAGATTTTACAGAACGATGAGAAGGTAAGAGGGCTGCCCAAGCTTTGGACCACTCGGTGAGGTGACATCTCAGTGAGCTGTGAACGGGCCGCTGGTGTGATCGGTGCAGGCACAGGGCTGCTGCTGATGGTGACTCATCAGGTGGTGGGCAAGCCTGCCTCGGAGACACTGCAGTTCTCTGCCGAGCAAGAGGAGGCTTTTGTTCTTCCCTCTGCAGCAGTTCTGAACGTTCCTGTTCTGACAGGCGCTGTTCGTGGCGCTCTGCGCCCGGGGGATGTGGCAGCACCTCCACTCCATCCCGTGCGCGGGTCCTGGGGCCAGACAGCCATGCGGGGCTTGCAGCGCGCCCAGAGCAGGCTGTGTGCGCAGAGCGTCGCAGGCAGCTGCCGCTGTGCTCGCGGGGGGTGTGAAGGTGTGCTGGGAAGGAAGAGCCACTGACTGTGCAGGGGATGTTCATGGCTGGTGACTCAGCTGCGTGTGTATTTTTTTAAAGCCCTCTCTGGCCCTCTTCTGAGGACAGGTAGAGGCAGGGCACACTAGGATGGGCTGTTTGTGGCCCCAAGCAGACAGTGTTGCTTTTGTTCAACTGTGCAGGTTGTTCTGCAGGTGGCTGTGCCTGGCTGACACAGGGCCCTGACAGCCCTTGGGAGAAGGGTGGTTGCTGACTTTGGGGGTGGACTAAAGTGACCATTGGAAAGGGTCAGTGAGTTGTGCTCCCTTCAGCCTTTCGCAAAACATGAGCGGCCAAAAGTCCACCCATCCCTGGCTGGGCTGTGGCCGCAGACGTGGCAGCGCTGGGACAGCTCGGGCGAGGGGACCATGTCTGCAGCTCAGTCAGCTCTCACATCCCTCTTCATGCTGCAGTTTGGCTGGTCGACAGCAGCACTGCAGGCAAAGTGGAAACCAGATCCCCTTGTTCTGCAGAGAACCACCTACGAGGTGGAGGGGTGTCTTTTGGGGCTGTGTAATGGTCTCTGTGCTCCCTTCTGTCTCTCCAAGCTGTGAGTGTCTCTCCACGTAGCCTGTAGGAAGCGCTGGGCTTGCTGCACGAGGCTGGTGCTAAATTCAGTGCACAGACTGAGTGTCCTCAGTTTCATGAGGACCTGGAATACCCCAGTTTGACTTGCAGTCCCCATCCTCTGTTTGGACAAGGCCGTGAGGTGTGTCCTAGGGGCTCTGGAGCAGACACATGTGGCTTTCTCAGGTGCGTCTCTCACAAGTGCGGGAAGAGAAAGCGGCAGAGGAACGGAGCAAGAAAAAACTGTTGAAGAGGCTTGGGGAAGGTGACCCACGGAAGCAGAAAGTACTGAAGGGGGTAAGAGCAACTCCAGGTCTCTCCTGCATGTGAAATGGGAAAGGAGCAGCAGCAACCTGTGCACTGTTCCAACTGGTGGGACAGGTAGAGGCTACAGCCTCTCCTGCTTTGGGGACCTTGGGGTCCAGGCTGAAAGATTTCTGTTGAAAAATGTGGGTTTTGACTATGAGGATACCTGTGGGGACAGAAGGGAGAGGCCACCAACTGTGGGGCAGGCTGTGGGAGGCAGGAATGAGATACAACTAGCACAGGTCTCAAAGCATTCACTTTTGTCCTCCCATCTTTCACTGCTTGAGATGGTGGAGGCTTACCAGGGTTTTCTTCTCTCTTCTTCAGGAGGAAGATGAATTTGAGCAGCAAGAACCACTGCAGAAGAGGAGAGAGGATGAAGTGAAAGAAAGAGGAAAGAAGGTCTTGGAAGTGAGAAATCTTGTAGAGCAGCAGCAGGTGGAACATGTGAGGTACTGGCGTGAGCGTCAGGCTGTGCCATGGCTCTGGGGTGCTGAAGCAAGAGGCTGTAAGAAGGCTTGGGAGGGTGAGCAGAAAGGATTTTCTTTAACTAAATGAGGTTGTAGTTTTGGGTTTGTTTCTTTTTCCCCCCCCAGGGATCACAAACAGCAAGGGAAAGAGAAGGGCCCCCGAGCACAGCCGGAGTCAGCGGTGTTCACTGAAAAAAACACAAAGGTGGGGAGTGGAAGTGGTCTTGGAGCAATGTCTCTGAACTGGCGAGGCATGGGGCACACGGGCTTGTTTTAAGATCAGACTTGTTTCCAAGTGCTGTGTTCCTGCTCAAGGCTTTAACACTTGCTGTTATGTTAGAGTGACAAATACAAAAAACCTGATGACAAGCCACACGCCGTTGTAAGGAGTTGGGGTCTGGACACAGTGCACCAGCTCTGTTGATCGAGGCAGGGTTGGCTGTTTTCCCATTAACAGGTGAGCCTTCCCAGCCCGCTGGCAAGGTGGGTGACAGCCATCACGGCACTTGAAGAGCACTGCCACATGGCAGTCACTGATACTTAACTTAATATGGAAATTAGGAAGAGATTTTTTTTTTTTCCCCTCCTACTACACTCTTGTGTTTGGAGGATGTGATCACCATAATGAACTTCGGGTATCTGGCTTCATGGAACTACATTTGCACTTGCACAAGGAATGTTATGGTTTAGTCAAGGCTGCTTTGTCTCAAAATACCACAGTAACATTTACTTTCTATCTTCTCTCTTCAAGTCGCTCTTCCTTCTGCTGCCTTCATTAGCAGAAAACCAACCCCCTAAATGCTGCTTCTCTGAAGGAAACACTCCTCCTCCTGTCTTTGCTCTTGCTGCTCTTACTAGGTCTGTGATGTTCAAGCTCCCATTTGTGCTATATAATTTTAATGAAGGTCTAAATTCTCCCTGTGTTGCCAGCCGCAGCGCTGGAGTGAGCTGCAGCCAAGCTCCTCCAGAGAAGAGAGAAGCTGACTGTGGCTCCCAGTGCCTGCAGCTCTGGCTCTCCCGTTAGCGCTTCCCTGCGGCGTGGTACAGAAGGAGAAACCCCTGAAAAAAGGGGCTTGGGTTGGAAAGGAGTTTAGACAGTGAAACGTTTTCCCCTTATTAGGAGAAGGGGAGCCCAAAAGAGCTGTGCCAGCTGCCTGGGCAGGAGAAGAGCACCAAGCAACCAGAATCCATTGCTGTGGCTTCTAACCCCTGGCTCAGAGCGGTGAAGGTGAGTGTGGGCTCTGGAGATCTGGTTTATCTGGATGTGTGCAAAGGCAGGAGTCACTTTATCTTTCAGTCTTGGGTTTGATTGTTTGCTACAGAAGATGATGCAGAGGGATGGAGGATTTTTTTTTTTTATTTTGTAAGGCCCCCAGAAAGTATGGCTCAGCTCCAGAGATAGTCTGGTGGTTTTGCCTGGATGAACACAAATGAAGAATGACTTAATTCTTGCATCTTAACAGGAGAAAGATGGTCTGGGGGAGCCCCAGGAGCTGGGAGGGGAGAAGAAAATCAGGCAGGCAGAAGCATTGACTGCTGCCTCTGGCACATGGCTGAGCAACACTGTGAAGGTGAGTCTGGGTTCCAGCAGAGCCCCCAAACCAAACGAGCCCGTGGAGTCTATTGGCTGCTGCCGCAGCCACTCAGCAGATTTATCGTCCCTCTGAGATGGGGCAAGAGGTGAAATCCTAGCGCGGTGGCCGTTCGGGTTTAACGGGCATTTGCGCAGAGGGGGTGGCCCGTTGCTGGGGTGCTTGGCCCGCGGGGAACCTGGAGGAAAGCCCAGCCTTCTACCTTGGAAAGGCTGCTGGAAACGGCCACAGGATGGCAGCACGTCCCGAGGCGGCCGCAGCAGCAGATGGCACAGCCTGGCTGCGGGGCTCCTGAAACCACCTGGAGTCGGAGCTGCTTGAACCTGGAAACCGAGGAGGGAGAAAAGCTGCTCAGAGCCACGGAGGCATGAGCCGGCAAACTTCCTGGGCTGGGGGCTGGACAGTGCCCCGTCCTCCTGCTCAACTTCCCTGCACTGAGACTGAGGCCAGAGCTCTGGAGAACACAAACCAGACCTGCCACGGAACGCCCATCAAAAGAGGTTCAGTGGCAGAACCATGGGTGTGCAAGAGCCAAAGACTTAAACGTACCCGGTGCATTGTTCTAAGGATTTTCCCCAAAAAACAGGAAGGGAAAGGGGCAGTTCCTACTGAGCACAGTGCCAGTTTCTGAATGACTACGGATGCGGGGCTGCTTCTGCGTTACGACTGTCTGATGGTTTCACCCAAGCCCCACAGTGCTGCTTGCTCCCTCCTCTCACCCTGTGGAACAGGGAGAAGAACTGGAAAGGAAAAAAGTAGAACTCGTGGGTGGACATAAGAACAGTCATAATAGAAATAAAATATAATAATGGTAATGAAAAGGAAGATAACAAAAAGAGAAAGAAATAAAACCCAAGAAACCAAGTGATGCTCAATGCAGTAGCTCACCACCCACTGACTGATGCTCAGCCAGTCCCTGAGCAGCCATCAGCCAGCTCCCCCAGTTTATATACTGGGCAATGATGTCTTACGGTCCGGGGTATCCCTTTGGCCAGTTGTGGTCAGCTGTCCTGGCTCTGCCCCCTCCCAGCAACTTGTGCCCCCAGCCTGCTCACTGGCAGAGCACAGGCAACTGGGAAAACCTTGAACTGGTGTAAACACAGCTCGGCAACAACCAAACCAAATCAGTCTGTTATCAACGTTACTCTCACACCGAATCCAAAACACAGCACTGGATGAGCTACTGGGAAGAAAACTGACTATCCCAGCTGAAACTGGGACAGACTGTCAGGTCTTTTAGTCCTCCCAGCTCCTCCCCGCAAAGCCAGGAGGTGTCTCGGAGCCGTGGCTCATGCGGCAGCTCCGAGGTGAAGCAGAGGTTTCTGCTGGCCGGGCTCTGCAAGCGGCTGTTCCCCCGCTGCAGCTCAGCTCCAGCGCGCTGCGCTTCCAGCGCTGCCAAAGTTCTGTCAGAATGAAAACAGACAAAAGGATTTGAGCAGTTCTGGGTCTGACTGAGTCTCAGCCCAAGTTACCTGTTGGTAGGAACACCAGAGATGTTCAGTTAATGTATGGATCAAAGGCTCCCCCAGCATGGGTAGGTGACCGTTTTGGCTTTTGTGCTTTTTGTGAACTAGGGATGAAAACGAGCATGAATGTGGCGCGTCTGCTCTGGCTCATCAGCCACTGGCTCGTTTCTGGCTCCCTTCACAGGGCAGCTCCTTGCCCAGCACACGGCACTGGGAACTCACCTTTTCACTCGTGGCATATGCCCAGAGTGAGGGTCCTGCCTCAGCACCCTCTTGCTGGGGGAGCTCAACGGGGACCTCGGCACAGCCCGTTGCTCACACGGTGCCGGGGCTTCGTGGTGCGGCAGAGGCCACCTGTGTCCAGCGGCTGTCGGTCCGGCCGGGTGAGCTGTCCCCACTCTGATCAGCGCTGTCTCCGGTTTCAGAGATCCGTGTCCGCATCCTGCCTGGGGCCCCCGAGGGGCACAAAGGAATCCAGATCCCCAACGGTAAACGAGAATAACTATGGGATGGACCTGAACAGCGATGATTCCACCGATGATGAAAATGAGCCTCGGAAGCCTGTCCCTGCCTGGGCTGATGGTAGGAGCTGAGTTTGGTTCAGTTTTCTTTTCATTCCTCCCTTGGGAAGCTGGAGATTCCAGACTCACTTGGTGCAGTCTCAGCTTCCTTGGAGTGAGTCCAGGAGCGTGCCAGGCTTCAGCAGCAGCACTGGCAGCTGCTGGCTCCAAGTGGTGGTGGGGCTGGAGCCACTTTCTGCAGGTGCTGTTGTGTTGTGGTTAAACCAGAGTCTTCCGTGTGTCGTTTGGATCCGAGGGTGGGAGAGGAACGGTGGGGGCCTGGTGGCAATGAGGCAGCCCCATCCTCCTGGGGGAAACCAAAGTGAGGTGGGCTTGGGACATGTCTGCTGCACTGAGTAACTCAAAACATGTGCTGATGGCTGTCACTGGGTGGGTGATGGTTGTCCAGGCATAGAAGGGGAGTTGTGGTCCTGTGGGCTCTCAGGAAAAGGGCACTTTAAGCAGCACCAAAACCCAGTTTATAATGAATCTGCATCTCTGATGTGGTGGTTTCCGTAGGGTCCCAGCTTAATCAAGCCATTTTATACCAGTACTATCACCCAGTGAATGTTGACCAGATCTTTGGGCTTATTCCAAGCCCGAAGCTGGAGGATATCTTTGGCAAGAGCAAACCTCGGTACTTCAAGCGTACGAGCTCAGCGGTTTGGCATTCCCCACCTGAGACCAAATCTACCTGTGGCACAGCTTGCAACCTCAAAAGCTGAGGAGATGCAAAGAAATGTAGTTTATGACAACATGGTGTATCTGTGTTTTCTTGGCATGTGTTGTATTTGCATTTTTAAGCTTTTTATTTTTACTTTTTACAGAAATAAAAGTATTGAGTAAAACACTGTTGTGGTAACCGCTCCATGGGCGTCTGTCTCTCCCCTTTCCCTGCCACGCGGGGATGATGCCGGTCTGAGATTGATGGCTGTGGTTTCTGTGAAATTGCTGTAGGAAAGATGAAAAATTGTTTAATCAGCCTGAGGGGGGTGTTTCCCTCACCTGTTCTGTGCTGTATTTATGTATTTAACAACACTTCTATCTGAAAGTGGATTCCTTTAAGAGTTCTTGTGACCTCTTGTTACTCTGGGACAGAATGTTTTTTCTGCAGCGAGAAGGTTCTGCTTGGACAGTTTAAGTGATGTCTGTTGTCTTGTCACTGTTCTGTCCTTGTGGAGAGACGCAGCCCAGGAGGAGTTCTTGGTCCTGTTTTTCCAGGCGGCTTTAGGAGGCAGATGCATGGGGAAGCTGTGGCTCGGAAAGGGTAAGTGGTGATGTGACTTCCTGAGGACGGTGCTGGTCTCCCTTGCTGCCGGCTCTGTGCCCAGTGGCAGCGCGGCAGCTCCTGGCTCCTGCAGCACAGCCACAGCCCTGGCAGCAGCTGCCTGGGCACTACGAGGCCACCCTGGGGCAGCCACGGGTCCCTGGCCCCGCAGAGCTGCCTGGGGACAGCTGCATGCCTGTGGTGCTCTGGGCTGCCCAAGAGGTTCAAAAACCCAAACCCTCCAGAGAGCAGCGATGGGGAAGATGCTCAGATGAAAAGGGAAAGTCCCACATCCCACAGCTGCTGTAATAATGCTTCCTTCCTCTTGCTGCGGTTCTCCCCTCGGGCCGTGCTGTGCGTGTGGGTGCAGCGCAGGGACTCGGTCCCACCTTGGGGGACAGGGTGCGTAGCTCTGGGAGCCCTCATGCAGGTACAGGGCTGGCCTTTCTACTTTGTGTGAACAGAGCTGTGAGCCCAGGAGGAGGAGGAGGGTCCCTGTCCCCAGCACCGTGCTGGTGCCTTGAGGTCTCCTCCCTTGACTTCCAGATGCAGGCTGCTGAGAGCGAATGCAGAGTCGTGGCCGTGGGCCCCTGGGGAGCTCTCCAGGCCTGCTTACCTCCCCTCAGAGGGGGTTTCGGGCTGGTCCAGTGGGTTTGTGGAGCTTTATGATGGGCTCGGAGGGGGTTCAGTAGTGTAGAAGAGTTTGTAAAGTGTCTCAGTGGAAAAGTCTTGCAGGCAGTTAGAGTTTCTGGTGGGTTTTTAGAGCTTTGAGCTCTGCAGAGCCAGTGACAGTGGCCAAGATCAGCTTTGCAGAGGCCGGGAGTGGCTCAGGGTCCACAAGCAGAGCTCCACAGTAGCCAAAGGCTGTTGGAAGCTGCTCACCTGGAGACCTGGCTTGGCTGCCAGGTTCTCCCAGCTCCTGGGTCTCCCTGGTTTGTTCTGACCTCACTCACAGCTTTCTCAGGTGCTTTCAGGGTGGCTGTGGCACCTCTGGGCGCTCAATCTCTGTAGACTGTCTGGGCTGCTCGTGTTGCCCATTTCCCCAAGATCTCTTGGGCTGTTTCAGGCTCCCCTGGTGCTCTTAGGCTCCCCTGCACTCTGACTCCAGCTGTTCTCTGCCAGCTGGCTTCTGTCCCTCATACTGATCCTCAAATTACCTCATTAGACATCCTCATGGAAGCAACACCTCTGGCAGAGCACAGGAGGGGAAGGTCTGGTTCTCATCTAATGCTGCCTAGAGGTGTCAGACTGCAGGAGGATCAAGGTTTGCTGGTGGAAGGGGACAGGGACGTCACTCAGCATCGCATTTGGGGACGAACGGTTCTGTTTCAGCCCTGCGCTGGCAGAGGTAGTGCCCGCCAGGCCACAGGCTTTTGGTGATGGCCATGGTGAAAGCCCAGCTGCTATTGAGTGTTTCCAGCCCGGGACAGACAAACAGCAAAAGCCGTGATGCAATTTTGGAGGAGGTGAAATGGTCTGGGCCAGGAAGTTTGCAGAGCCCAGCCAGGCTGCACAGGGACCTGGGAGGTCTGATCTTCAGTGCAGGCATCAGGCTGGTGCAGCTGGTCTGGGGCTGGGAGCTGGCACTGCCACCTCTCCTCCTCTGTGGCCCTGGTGCCCAGGGAGGGGAGCTGCTGGTCCCGCTGCCTGCAGGGCTCTGGTGAGGGCTGTGCACTCAGCAGCACCAGGCTCCGGGGACAGTGTGGTCCCAGGTGTCACCATCCCGGGGGCTGCAGGCCCTGACAGGGTCCTGGGCTGTTGCAGCTGGCAGGGGAGCAAATGGAAGCACCAGGGCATGAGCAGATTTCTGGGAGGGAATCTTTATTTAACAGGGGTAGGACAGAAACATTTTCCACAATAAACGCAGAAAGGAGAGGGAAAAGACCTGCTTGGAACTACAGGATTGGACAGAAACCCTCCTCAAAATGCAGATCAGAGTGAGTGAACCAAAAGTAGTAAATAAATGTCTGCAGCCAGCCTGTGTTTTGGGCACTCCTAACACCAGGGACTGAAGATTCACATTCAGCCATTGCCTTAGCCCTGGTCCTTCCTACCCATCCAGGCCCTTGGAGGAGGTGCTTTTGGCACTAAAGGGACGTCTCAGAAATGAGAAACATCCCCCAGATGCCTCACCTCATCTTAGTGCAGGTGGAAGATCCAGAGCCCCATGCTGAGGTGAGTCCTGTTTGTCAGGTGTACACTATGCTCAGGCTGGGGTTTGCTTCTTTGAGAGCGTCCAGCTTCTGCACCGTCTCTTCATTTAATCCAGATTTCTTCAGCCTTGGGAGAGGAGAAGGAGAAAGGTTAAATCCACCCAAGCTACTGAGTGTTGGCTGTGGCATTGCACAGCCCCAAAGGACAAAAAGCAGCTGCAATGGTTTTTTTGCTGGTGTTGGCTGGTCCCTGTCCTAGCTGGCTTTTTCTGCTCCAGCAAGCAGAAAGCCCTAGCCTCAGTCTCCCCTGTGCTGGTCCATGGAGCGCGCTCAGATGAGTAACCAGCAGCGTCCTGCCCTGGCAGCCAGAGTTGGGCCCCATGGTCCCAGCATTCACTTGTCTGGGTCAAGGCAATGTCTTGACTGCAGCAGGCGAGGAGCTGGCAGCAGCAGGGCCAGCCTCGGGGTGAGAAAGGTGCTGTCACCTGGAGCAAACACCTCTGCTCTCTGCTTTGGGAATGGTGAGACAGATTCCCTGTCGTCCTGAGACGACATCCACCACTTTTGGGAGGACTGGGTCTAATTGCACTGATCCCAGAGGTGTGCAGCAGGCAGGGGGATGACAGAGCAGCTGCTGGCAGGAGCCAGCTCCAGCTCTTCTGACTGAGCCATCCCCCGACAGTCCCCATCCCTGGAGGGGTTTAAAAACCGTGGAGAGGTGGTGCTGAGGGATGTGGTTTAGAGGTGATCTGGCAGTGCTGGGGGAATGGTTGGATTCAATGATCTTAGAGGTCACTTCCAATCAACACCATTCTGTGATTCTAAGGGCACCCAGAGCAGCCGTAGCCTCACCGGAAACTCTCCCACCTTGCAGGGAGGCTGGGAGCTGTGGCATGGGGTGGCTCCCACCACCCTGGGTCTGTCCCTGTCCCCCCAGAGAGCAGCACAGGGGCCAGGGCGATGCCTATGGGAGCCCCAAGTCCCTTACAAGAGCCTCTTCAAGCAGCCTGTGGGCTGCCTGAGTGTCTCACACAGCAGCTGCACGCTGCTGTCTCCCAGGTCGTTCTCGCTCACATCCAGGTGCTCCAGGCTCTGGCTGGTGCTGAGCACGGCACAGAGGTCTTCACCGCAGGCACTGGTGAGTTGGCACTGCCACAGGCTGCCAGGAAGAAAGGAGACAATGGGCATTTAATGCACAACCCTTCACAGCCAGAAACCTTCTCTGTGCTCCCTGCCCCCCAGCCCTGGGTTCTCTGTATGCCTGGAAATAGCTGCCAAGGGAACCTCTCCCAGTGCTGTGCTCCAGGCTTCTCAAGAGCTCTCTGAGGCCGGGTGTAATCTCCCCAGGATGGAGAACATCCCTTCACAGGGACAGGGGCAGGACCAGGCTTCCTCCGGCCTGGGGGACCCCCTGGTTTCTTCTCACAAGCACAGAATAGGATGGGCATGGTCTTTAAGGAACAAACATCTATGGACATGCACCTGAACTGTGCTGATGGATGGAATCCCTGCAGTGGGGCCAGGCAGCATTGTGCTGCTCTGCCTGGAGAGCTCTAAATCTCAGTTATCTCATCGGGGGGATAATAAATAATTCAATCTAGCTGATAAATAAATAATTTTATATTTTTAAGCTGTTGGCACCCTAGTTATTGAAGCTCTTGGCATCCAACAGAAGATGTTTAAACTGCCCCAGAGAGGGACTGGCCACAGGGAGACTCACTGGGCAGTAAGTGGCCAAAGGTCCAAAGGTCCCTCCAGGGAGCACACACACACCACACACCCCCCCCCCCAGCCCTAGGACCCCCAGAGCCCCTCACCTCAGCAGCTGCAGCCGGCAGCCAGGATCCTGCAGCCCCTCGCTCAGCTGCCGCACGCCTCTGTCCCCCAGCTTGTTGTTCCCTAAGTGCAGCTCCCTCAGCCTGGGGTTGGTGAGGAGCACCCCGGCGAGAGCCTCGCAGCTCACCTCTGTCAGCTGGCACTGCCACAGCCTGCGCGGGGACAGGACAGGAGAGGGGCATCGCCATGGCCGTTCTGGCTGCCCGCTGATCTGTGGGCACGGAGATCCCACAGGGCACCCCACAGCCCCTGTCCGCGAGGGAAACGGCCGCCGCTCACTTTTGTGTTTCCTCACGAATCTGGTAGGTGGGTTGTGTTTTTTTCTTTGACGCCTGTAGTCACAGGTATTTGCAGCACTCACAGCCCCCAAGGCCACTCACTAGTGGGAAGGGGTTTCTCAGGTCCTTCAGCACATAGCAACTGCCTCCTGCCCCAGCAGAGGCACATCCCCTACCCAGGGGCGCTGCAGCCCCTCCCCTGGGCTCAGCATTGCTGCTGGAGCTCAGGAGCTCAGGACCAGGCTGAAGGGTGGCACCACCCCTTGCCCTCCTCTCTGGCTCCACCACGGTTCAAAGCCACAGCGCTGCCCACCACCCCCCTTGGCCACCCTGGCTGTGGTGCCTCCCCCAGCACACCCCGGATCCCTTTTCCCAGGGGGTCTGTGCAGCTGAGGGGACATTGCCTGAGCCCTGGGAACACCCCTGACTCTGATGTTCCCTCTCTTGTCATGCAGCCGGTTCCCCTGCCTGGCTTTCTGCTACCTGGGTTTGTAGGACAGCTGAGACAGGGCTTGTTCATAGCTCCAGAGGAAAAATAGGTAAAAAGCTCAAGTTTAGAAGCAGATGGGAAAAAACAGGATTGTCACAGGAGAGGTGGCCCTGGTGAAAAATGTCACGTCACCTTTGCCCTGCAGGTCTCAGGAGGGCGGCCAGCACGGTGCTGCACAGTCCAAGAGCACGTTACCTCCCCTGAGAGCCAGACAGGAATCACTTTCTGGTTTTGACTTGAAGGTGTCCCTTTGGCCAAGGCTCTAGGTGCCCACCCAGCAATGCCCCCAGAGCCCCTCACCTCAGCAGCTGCAGCTGGCAGGCAGGATCCCGCAGCCCCTCGCTCAGCCGCCGCACGCCTCCGTCCCTCAGCCCGTTGTCACTCAAGTGCAGCTCCCTCAGCCTGGGGTTGGTGAGGAGCACCCCGGCGAGAGCCCCGCAGCTCCTCTCAGTCAGCTGGCACTGCCACAGCCTGCGCAGGGACAGGGCCGTGGCTAAGCTGGGCCCAATGCCCTAGCAGCTGTTTCTCTCCATGAACCATCCGCTGCTCTCTGAGCCTCGGGATGTTGTCAGCATCCTGCAACCCTGGCCACGATCCCACCCGAGATGTCTACTGGGAGCAAAGCAGGACCCACCAGCCCCATGGCCCCTACCAAAGCTTCTGCAAGCCACAGCCAGGTCCCGTCAGTGCCTCACACAGCTCCTGCATGCCACCGTCACCCAAGGGATTGTTGCTCAGGTCCAGCTCTGCCAGGCTGGGCATGGTGGCCAGCACAGCAGCGAGGTCCCTACAGCCAGCAGCGCTGAGGTTGCAGCCTCCCAACCTGTGGGAGAGACAGTGGTGAGGCCACCTGCCCACTGGTGCCTCCTCTCCGCTCCCCCAGGTCCAAGGAGACCTGGCCAGTGTCCCTTGACTGTGCCTGGGCAGGGAGGTGTCTCTGGCAGTGGCTCTGGACACACTGTGTGGGAAAAGGGGGTGCATCTCCCTCCCTCCCACAAAGCTGGTGCCTGGTTCTGGTCTTCACTGGTGTTTGCGGATGAGTTTACTTGATCAGCATCCCCGGGCGTGGTGATCACAGAATCCTGGAATCATTTTGGCTGGCAGAGCCTGTTCAGTTCAAATCCAAACATTAACCCAGCGCTGCCCAGGCAGCACTGACCCATAGCCCTCAGCACCACAGCTCCACAGGGGCTTGGAAACCCCTCCAAGGAGCACGGGGACTCCACCCCTGCCCTGGCCAGCCTGGGACAGCCCTGGACAACCCGCAAGGCCTTGAAGAATTTGTTCCTCAGCTCCAACCTCAACATCCCCTGGGGCAGCTTGAGGCCGGTTCCTCTTGTCCTATCAAGAGGACAGGACAGCTGAGAGCAGCTCAAATGCTACAAAACTCAACCCAAATCCTCAGCACCTAAGGAACAAAATGCAGAAGTGCAGCCACAAGAGGGTACCCAGCAGCGATCCCACTGTGCCAGAGTGGGAAGGGAGAGGTCAGGCCATCAGACAGCATCCACTCAACTCAGGGAGCAAAGGTATGGGGAAAAACAGTATCGCTTGAATGGGTGAGACTGATCTGCCTCATTTTTGAAGTTTCAGAGAGATTCCCTCTTTCAGATCTCATTTTCCAGACTGAATCTCTACCAGGGGAACATGGGAACACCCAAAGGAAAACTGGAGGGGAAAAATGCAGACACCACTAAGGGACAGTTCATCCCCTTCCCAGAAATGGTCCGTGGGGTGAACCTGCTTCTGCAGCTACCTGCCTCCGTGGCACGTGGCCAGCCTTGCCCCTGCCCGGGCACACAGGGACCCCAAAGCACCCACAACAGCCGGGCAAGAGCCTGGGGAGGAGGTGCCTGTGGTGCACGGGGGCACCCACAGACAGTGGAACAGTTGCACAGACCTCTCCTCTAACTTCTCCATTCAGAGAATGAGTTCTGGAAATGAGCTCTCACTCTTACTTTCCTGCAGTGTCCCAGCAGAGACTCATTAAAAATGTGGCACTAAATTGTATTGATAGAAAAGGCAATAACATGAGTCAGGTCCCTGCAACCAGTAGGTCTGCAATGCCTCAAGCTGTCTCCTGCAGCAGTAAATGGGACTTTTTCATTTCTTTTTACTTCCCCCCCCCATCTCCCAGGCTCCCAGGGAGAAGAGACAAATGGTCCTCAGCCTCCCAGAGCTGGCGATGTCCCTCACCGCAAAGACTGCAGGCGGCAGGCGCCACGTCTCAGCCCCTCGCACAGCAGTTTCATGCCCGTGTCCCCCAGGTCTTCATTCCCACTCAGGTCCAGCTCTATCATGGTGGGTTTTACACTGAGAACAGAGGCCAGAGCCCTGCAGCAGGCATGAGTGAGCTGGCACCAATCAAACCTGTGGGAGAGATGCAGAAAGGATCTACGGGGCTTGGCACAGCTGCCCACAGCTTCTGCACGGACACAGCAACCAACCCCTCGCCAGCCCAGCCACCACTGAGGATGTCCACAGACTGGGATGGTGTTCAGGGATGGTCTCCCAGCAGCAGGAGAAGATCCCGTCCCCCCATGCAGCAAGCCACGGTGGCACGTGGTTGCCCTCCCCATGCAGCGAGGAGACCTGGCCGTGCTGGCTGGGCTTTGCCTGTGCTCCTGTTTCACCCGGCAGAGAACAGCCCTGTACCTTAATGTCTGTAATTTACAGTCTGATTTCTCCAAGGCTTGGCAAAGCAGGTGGATGGGTGACATCTGCCCCTCCTCTTGCTGTCCTTCCCTGAAAACAAAGAAGAGATGCATCCAATTCCTAGTCCTATTCCAATTCCTAGTTCTATTCCTATCCTAGTCTGCTCCTTTTTCATCCCATCCCTGTCCCTAGTCTATTATTGTCTCGTCCAGTCCAGTCTACCCTGTACTATTCCTATTCCTAATCCATTCCTATTCCTATCCCATCTGCCATATTTCTCTGTGGCCTCCAGCTGTGTCCTGAGGCCCCCCCTTGCCAACATGCCCGGTGCTACAGGAGGTCCAGCGTTGCTGCAGACTCCCCCCTGGGCTGGGTCCCTGCAGCTCCACGAGTTCTGAGGGACTCTCCGCGTTGCGGTTTGGGACCTCACGCACCGACACGGCTGCTTGGCTGGCTGTGGGCCCAGATGGTCCTCAGGCTCATCCCCCAGGAAGGAGCAGTGCCCCAGGTCAAGCAACACCAGCTTGGGGAAGTTTTTCACACTGAAGGAAAGGACCATCTGATCAAAGCGGTTGAGGTTGAGCCCTCGTAGGTAGACACCAGTGAAAGGATCCAAAGCAGTGGCCACAAAGTGCTCATCCTGGAGCTCATACAGACAGTGGCAGACCTCCAGCTCGCGGATCAGTGCTGTCTCCTGCATCAGGAGACCCAGAGTCGTCTTTTGGCTGGTCTGAAGCCATGTCAGTAATTCTTCTGTGATCCTGGGTGTGATTTTACACCCCATCTCCTTCTCCAGCTCCTTCCTGCGGTCCTCATTTAAGAGCCCAAAGAGGAACCGCACGGTCAGCATGAAGTAGTTCCTGGAGTTGCCATAGCTCTCCAGCAGCTGCTTCACATCCCTGGTAGGACTGGGGTGGTGTTCCCACACTTCCCCTTCATCTTCCAGCAGGTAGAAAAGTGCTGCAAAAAACTCCTGGAAGCTGAGGTGGATGAAGCTGTAGGTGCTGATGCAGGAGATGTCTTTTTGAAAGAGGTGCTCGTTGAGGAGGAGCGGGAGGGCTTCTCGCTGGTCCAGTGCATAGTCCTGCACCTCCTGCTCCTCAAAGAGGACTTTCTGCTTCCAGATGCCATTGGCCGCGAGGCAGCACAGCCTCCTGAGCACCCCAGGCATGCTGCGCTTCAGCTGGCCGCTCAGAGACCGGAGCAGGGCCGAGAGGTAGAGGATGTAGATCCCTGTTGTCGTCTTTGGGCTCTGGGCAAGACCCCCAGTGCGGCCAAGCTGCTGCTTCATGACAGTGCAGACGATCCAGCACACGATGGGCACCAGGCACATGGTGAAGAGCGTCTCGTTCCCTCTGACGAACTGGAAGGCAGCAGCCGCCTGCTCTGCACTTTCAAAAAACCTGTGGAAATATTCCTTCCTCTCTGCCTCCGAAAACCCCAGGATTTCAGCATAGCGCTCGCACTCCAGGCAGTTGCCCAGTTTCCGCAGGGCGGCCGGACGTGTGGTGATGAGCAGGGAGCTCTCAGGTAGGAGCCTCCTACGGAAGAGGCTGCTCAGGATGATTTCCACTGGCCTCTGCTCCCAGGGCTGGGAGCACAGCTCGGACTGGGGCCGATCAAAGGAAAAGCGGAGCTCGTCAAAGCCGTCGATCACAAACAGAAGCCTCTCCGGCTGCTCCAGCATCTTGTCAAGTGGCGGAGAGCTGCGAGGGCAGCACTGGGTGATGAGGTTGGCCATGCTGGCCTGGCTGGTGAGGAGGTTGCCCTCCCGACAGTGGATGTAGAAGACATAGTCAAACTCCACAAACAACTTGTCAGATGCCCAGTCCAGCATGATCTTCCTGGCTGTCATCGTCTTGCCCACACCCGCAGCTCCCAGGAGCACGACCACCTTGGGGGTCCAGCCATCGGGGCCAGGCTTGAAGAGGTCGCCGACAGCAACGGAGGAGCTGGATTGTTCCTTCATGATCTCTGCATGCCTCTGTCCCATGGCCACAATCTCATGCTCCCGTTGCTCTTCGTCACGGTGCTTGTTGACGATCACCAGCTTCAAGTACCTGTTGTTCAGGCTGACGTTATCACCCACCCGGGCGTTTTGGTCCTTTATGCAGCTGTACACCTCGCGTATGGCTTTTTTGTAATTCCTCCGGTAATCTGGAAGGGTGAGAGGCACCTCACATGGCTGCAGACCACAGGGCCAGCAGAGTCCCCCATGCTTCTCCCTGATGGCGCCTACCTGATGAGGATAAACCCAGCAGAGGAGTGGACCCCAGGGCTGGAGGAGAAAGGGGTGTTAGTGGACAGCATCACAGAGCCCCCGACACCCGCCAGTCCTCTTCCCTCTTCTCATGAAGGAGCCCCCTGCACCCTGCCATGGGGACCCCCAACCCAACACCCTTTCTATAGCATCCCCCTGGCCCCAGACACAGGCTCTGGCAGACACAACCCCCAGGACACAGTGTCCAGGACCCCACAGGTTGCTGCCAGTGCTGGGGAGCCACTCAGCTTTCCCACCTTTCTCTCTGCTTTCCTGGAGCAGGGCGGCAGCATTGCGGAGATGGATGGACTCAAAGACGGCTATCGCCACATCCAGGGCAGCCTCCTCGCCATAGAACTCCAGCATGAGGTTCTTGGTGTCCATCCAGTCAGCATTCTCCAGCCGCCCCCAGGGAATGCGTCTCCTGCCCCACAGGTCTCCTCCGTGTGCCAGTTCATCCCGAAATCGTTTGAAATCCAGCTCGCAGAGGTCTTCCAGGGCCTGGAGCAGCAGCTCCCCGGCAGTGCCCTGGGGGCTGCCTCCACTTGGGGTACAGCTCTTGCTGCTGCACACCCCCATGGCAACAGTCCCGACACCTGGCCCTGCACCTGCAATGATGGGGGCAAGGTTTGGGGAGAACACCTGCCCAGGAGCATCCCTGGTCCCCAGCCCCACCCTGGTCATGCTGCCCCACCACACTCCTGCTTGCATCGTGCTCCTGCCCACTGTACACCCTCCTGCTCCCCCAGCCCAAACCATCCCCACCAGCATGAGCACAAGGAGCAGTGAGGCAGCAGTCCAGGGCTTGTCACCAAGGCCTCACCAGAGCCATGTCCCACCACATGAGCATATCTTCCTATACTGGGAGAGCTCATGTCCCCACCAGGAGAAAAAATGTCCCCACTAGGAGAGCCATAGCCTAGGAAAGCAGTGTTCCCACCAGCAGAGCCATATCCCCATCAGCAAAGCAATGTCCTCACCAGCAGAATGATGTCCCCACCAGGAAAGCAGTGGACCTACCAGGAAAGCAGTTTCCCCACCAGAAGGGCAACGTCCTCACTAGGAGACTACCATCCTCACTAGGAGAGCAGCATCCTCAGCAGAACATCAGTGTCCTCACCAGGAGAGCCATATCCATATCCCCACCAGAAGAACCAATGTCCCACCAGAGTCACAGCTGAGCAGCTGGTTTTGCTCCGGAGCAAGGCTGCTCCAGCCTATGTGGGACCCGACGTGCTGTGCCACTGAGCCAGGTGGGTTTGCAGGGGCAGCTGGAGACCTTCATCACACAAACAGAAAGAAGCTGGTGAGGTGCACGAATGTCTGGGTTCCTGTCAAACGGAAGGATGTTGCTTTCAAGGCGTGCCACAGCTTCCTTCCCTCACAGGTCACGGTGAACATATCTCACAACCTTGCTACACCTCTTTTTTTTGTTGTTGTTGCCCTTCTCTTTTCTTCCTAGTGTCAGCTCCCTCCTTCTCATGCTGCAGCGGAGGGTTGTGCACAGAGAGATTGATGGTGGCTCAGCTGCCGTCAAGTCCTGCTCAGCCTGGGATGTGCCAGTGATGCAGGAAGCCAAGGCTGAACCAGGTGGAGGGTAGGTGGTGGCTTTTGCCACTTCTTGAAATTCATCCTGCTACAGAGCTGAACATCAGTTCTGGTGTCCCACCTCCAGGGCAGGGTCTGATGTGCTGCCCATCACCCCCTTCACTGGGTGGTGGAGATGGCTCCACTCACCCCTGGGGACTTGAGCAGGCAGCAGGGTCCTGCAGTGGGAACAGGTCACGGGCTTCTGGGTCAAACAGAAAGCTAAAAAGCTTCAAAAATTCATACTGCCATGTTGGCAACGGACCTAAAACCCACCAGGGTTGGCCAGAGCAGCTGCTGGGGGAAGGGGCAGGCTGAGGAGCGGTCTGACAGTAAAATTCAGGTCAAGTCTGGGCTGCCATCCCCCCGCCGGCCACTTGCATGCTGGGGAGGGCACAGGTGGGTGAGCAGGTGGGCTGAGGTGGGCGAGCCCCCTGGGGACCCCCCCTGCCGCCCCGAGCACGGCGCAGGCAGTACTACACGGGTGAGAAGCAAAAGCCCCAACTCTGAGACTGGAACTGCAAAATTGGCCCCGAAGTGACTTTGCAGGAGCTAACAACGCATCGGGTGCAAAAAGAAACATGGAGCAGGTGCTGTGGTGAGCGGTGTTTGCAGTAACACTTGGAGTCCAGAGAAGAAGCTCCAGCCACCCTCACCACAGCCCTTTCCTGTGTGCTGGGAAGATCTCACAAGAGTCATACCTGTTTATATGCAAATCATTTTGAAGCCCCCAGTACCCACCTCACACAGACACTCTGGGCTCAACTCTGAAAGCTGCTTTGGGTTCAGGATTTCTGCCACTGGCTGCTAATTACAGACCATCAGCCAGACAAAGTGTATCTTGGGTGGAGGGAGGCCCAAACCAAGTCGAAGTCGGCCCTGCTGCTGGTTGTGGAGCATTTGGGTTTTTCAAGAAGGTACGGATCTAATGTATTGAGTGATGCTGGGGAACCGAGCGCTGGCCCTGCTCCATGCCAGCTTGTTGCTTAAATGTCGGTGGCATGGTGGGTGCTGGGAGGTTTCGTAGGGCGGGTGCTGGGAGGTTTCACAGGGTGGGTGCCCACCCCACTAGTGAGGGCCTTTGCACCCAGCCCTGGCCGCGCCAGCACACGCTGACGGATGCAGGGACACGTGGCCCTGGGTGCAGCCGCAGCCCATGGTTGTGGCTCTTACCGTTGCCCTTCCTGTGAACTCGCTTCGCCTCAGCGTGGGAAGTGGCTGCATTTTGATGGGTGCCACTCCCAGTGGCACAGCGGTGGGGCCTCACCGGCACCCTGAAACAGGATCGCTTCATCCCTTGCTGCAGCCCCAGCCCTGCGACACCGCCAGCCAGCCCTGGTGAAATCTGTGGACACGCTCAGCAGTGGGGACAAGGGAGGACTTGTGATGCACCCAAACCTCCTCCTCTGGCTCTTCCTGTGGCTCCCCAGTACAGGACGAATGGCCACTGGTGTCACCACAGCCCCGTTTCATGGACAGGTGCTGGCAGTCGAGGCAGATACCATAAACCTAATTTTTTTTGAGGAGATGGAGGCACTGCCCTGGACATCGCCACAGCTGATCTGCTGGGTCGGGGACCAGGAGGGTGCTGAGGAGATCCCCACGGCTGGGCCTTGGGTCCTGCTGCTGGTTCAGGCTGCAAATTGAGAGCTGTGCTGGCTGCTGCCATGTCGAGGGGGCTGGGGTAGCTCCTGCTTGTGATCCACAACTTCGCCCACCCATCAAAAGAGGAGATGTAACCGTTCCTCTCCTCCCCTCCTCCTCTCCAAAGCTTGGATGCACACGGATTAAAGCGAGCTATCAGATACTGTCTGCTCTGAAAGAGATAAAGCCCTAAATGTACGGCAGATTTATCGAGCCAGGCTCCTCGGAGCCATCCCAGGCTCCCGGGGACCGCCGGGCCGAGCCCTGCTGGCGGCTGCGGGGCTGAGCCGCGGCGAGCCGGCCGCAGGAGGGGCTGCCAACGCCTCCCAAAAAAGGGAATTAAAATTGGAAATGGAGCTGGGAGTGACCTTGGAGCCATCACCCAAAAAGCCGGCGCTCTCCCGCCTGTGGATTTGCCCCAGAAATGCTGCTTCAGCGGGACTGGGCTCTCGCAGGGGCTCCGTGGGCGAGCTGGGGGACAACCCGGGCTCCTTCCCACCCCGAAGGCAAAGTCCTCACCGCGGCTCCGGTTCCAGGAGAGCTGGTGGCAGCTCCAGCAGAGATGGTGCCCGGCCTCCGCGGCCGTGTCCACGGGGCTGTGACCGCAGGGGGGTGGCAAGGCGGCCCGAGATGAGCTCTGCTGTGCCGCTTGTCCCCGAGGGCCGTGGGTGGGGGTAATTTGCTCGTTTATTTGCTGCTAAGTTAGCTTGAAATGCTGGGGGGGCCGGGTTGTGCGTGGAAAAAACCTTGGTGCTAATCGATGCCGGGGGGAGATCTGCAACCAGGCTCGGGTCTTATCGCTAATTATGTGTCTGTCTGAGCTGCAGCTGGCTCCTGGGATGTCTGAGTGGATCCGGCTCCCGGAGTTTCCCTGGAAGCCCGCTGGGAGCCCGGGCGGCGAGCAGCGCTAATTAATACCCAGCACCACGGGAGAGGCGGCCGCGCACCGTCTGCCCGCAGCCGCCCTGCGGGACGCGGGGCGCAAAAAACCCGGGGCGACCCCGCCCGGATATCAGGATCCGGCCGGTGTCTTCAGCCGGGAAAAGGAGCAACTCCCGGAAAACAGCAGGAGAAAATTCAAACAAAGAACACCCTCCCCCGCCAGATGCGGGCAGGTTGGGTTTTGAAAGTGCCTCCTTCCCACAGCTGCCAAAGCCGGGGTGTTGACACTTCCAGAGCGAAACGTGGGCATCCTTGTGATCCAAAAGGGCCGTTTTCAGGGTAAAAAGTCAGAGGCGGGGGGGAGAGCAGCTCGGTAGAACCCGCTTCATCTCCTCCCCATCCAAAAGGAGAAGGGAAACGGAATTTTTCAGCTTGCGTGGAGCAAAACAATCAGCGTCAACCTGAGGCATTTTCCAGGTCTCCGAGCAGGAAAAAAAAAAAACCAAAAAAACCAGCCAAACAACCCAACGCCCCACACTTCAGCTTGTAGCAGGGCGGAGGGGGGTTGTGCGTCGGGTGAGGTTGGGTTGGCTTTTAAATAGAAATGCAGCCCCCCCAGCGCCGCACCCCCCGGCCAGCGGGTCCTGCGGCGTGGGGGGGCACTAGGGTGACAACAGCCGGGTAACGTCGCTCTTGGCGTGATCCTCATTGTCCCCTCTGCCGATACGCAATTTATTTCTGTTTTCAGAGGCCGGGAAACCCTGATTCACCCCATCCCACGGGGATGCTTCCCAGGGCCGCGGAGTGTGGGGAGGGCTGGGGACCGGCCGAGCTCGTGGCGGGGAGCAGGATGCCACCTCTTTCCCGGCTCTATCCCGACCGGGTGCCTCGGACGTTTGGGTGCGGGTGTCCCCGGCTGGGGTGTCCCCGGGGCGGGGGCATTTCCACCCTCCGCCGTCTCCATCGCTCCGGCGGCTCCGCATCCCGCTCTCCTGTTGCTCAGAGATGTGGAGGCAGTTGCTAAGAGACACCGAAACGTCAGTATCTGGCCCTCAAGGAAAAAAAGAGGAAAAAAAAAAAAAAAAAGAGAGACAGAGAGAGACAAGGGAGGACGACGAGGAGGAGGAGGGGAGGAAGGAGGTGGGGAAAGACCTGCTCCCGTCGCCAGCAGCCTCGGCCGCAGCTGCGGGAGCCTCTAGCCCAGCGTGGCAGTCTCAGGGGTGAGGGTGGCCACCTGGGGACCCCCATCTCACCGCTCAGCCCCCTGCTTAGCCCCCGGCCAGCGTGAGTACCCCGGGGGACACCGGCAATACTGGAGGGGTGGGGGCCTGAGCTGGGGAAAGGGGGTGGCTGGGGCGGTGGTGGCCGTCGTCGTCCCCCTGGTAAGATGGGGAGGTGGGGAGAGGGTGGATCTGGGAGAGCATGGGCAAGGGGGAAGGAACAAAGATGGCCAGGCAGCGGAGGGCAAGAGCAGGCCGGGTCCTCGGATGGGTGCCAGGGAGGGGGTTGGCCCCACAGCAGATGCGCTGGTGGCTGAGCTGGTGGGGATGGGAGACTGGCAGGGAGGCCAAGGAGCGGCCACCCCCCCCATCGCTGCCCACCACCATCTGGGATGAGCTGACCAAGGTCAGTAAGGCTGAGGTGGGTGGATCGTTTTTTAGACAAAATCCCCGAGGGGGGCTTGGAGGACTGGGGTGGCCCTGGCATGGGGGGGGGCACGGGGAGGGTGCGGGTGCCCCACACGGCCACCCTTGGCTGCATGAACTGCAGCCCCCCCCCCCCCCCCCCCCCCCCCCCCCCCCCGCGGGGGGGGCCGCCGCGCCCCCCCC
>JANIJG010001527.1:0-19186 GCA_024611175.1 Megaceryle torquata | reverse complement strand
GGATAACTGCTGTGGTACTCAGGGGAATGGGACCGCATAGCCTCCACTCTGCTCCACGTTCCTCCTTGGTGCCATGAACCACAGACCACTGGATTTTCACCTGGCCTGCATGTTTGTCCTAGTTACCAGATGTTTATCAGCAGTGTTGATCTTTGCAGTTTTGTTTTGTGCTTCCACCACTTAGTCGGTATGGAGCTCTTGGTATAGAATGATAAATTTCACTTATGACTACTTTGTCAACCATGATCTCATCATCAGAGTACATACAGATGCTTAGCACTGATTGTGTAGTAAGTGTGCATTTGAATACAGAAGTTAGTATGTAGGTAGCAGGACACTAACTATAAGAGAAGGACATATCCTTAAGAGAGTGACAGAAGTTTCAAAATGCTTTCTCTCCCACTGAAAATAGGAACATTTGGTGACTATCTTGTTCAGTTTGATGGGATCCGTAAATGAGTGTATTGAGCACCAATTACAGCTGTTTGCTGTAATTTGAGGTATCTACCAGGCACACCTCCTTTATCTTCCAACTTGTTTGTCTTCTGTCAGAAAGCAGATCTTTGGGTACATAAACTGGGAGGTCAATAGACTCATAACCTAAATGGAGGCATCCTTCTTTGAGAATGTCTCTTATGACTAAAACGGAAATGTTGTCTGTCTTCTGGGGTGTGTTTTAAAGACTAATCAAGAAAAAAAATAATCAAAAGATAAGGAAATAATGTCCTTTATTCAGAGTATTCAGTAAGTATTATAAACTCCTTCGGTGTGAAAATATTAAGGAAACACTATAGGAAAAAGTTTTGTGCTCTGGCAGGGGGTTTGGACTAGAAGATCTTTCAAGGTCCCTTCCAATCCCTGCCTGTGATCCTGTGATTTACTTTCACAAGTGTGGGTGTCTATATATTCTACTGGATCCAAATAACTTTGTGTTTGTCTGTTTTGTGCTTATACCTATGCATATTCATACATATATATTTTGATTTAGGATGCCTTGTAGTAAGTTAGTGTGAATCTTGTCATTATCAAACCTGTAATTATCTATTTTGATCATGACACTCTACAGAACCATCTTGTCAACTTTAAATTGGTTAACGATTAAGTGCTGTTAAAATTCAATCTGTAGATCTACCTCTCACCATCAAGAAGTCTTGACTGGTTGCTAAATCATAATTGCCAAATATTTCTCCTGTGCCAACTTATATGTTGTGGTCTATGTGAACTATTAAAATAATTGTGGTCAGTATTCCCTCATTCAGTAATGCTGTTGAGTGATCCTGCTCTTTCCAGCCCACAACTTGGGGGAAGAACGCAAATGCTAATGTACCTTTTGTATACCTTGGTAAGATGCTGAGGATGAAGGGCTTTAAACTGGGGTGTAACTCTGGTCACAAAGAAGAGTGTTGTGTTGATGGTGGCTGCCCTGGGATCCCTGTGAAGGACAAGGGGCTTGTTCCACCGCGAGGCTGAGATATGCGTAGTGATGCCACTTAGTGCCCAAAAGGAGGGATAAGAAATGGTGCACTGCAGCGGTTGTTGTGGGAAGGATATCAGCCGTTGTTCCTTCCAACAACAATAAGACAACACATGTAGCAGTACTGATCAGGACCCAGAGTTCTGTGCTCCCAGGTCTGAAGAAGATGGGAATCCAAGTGATGTTCCTTGCAGTCTCATACTCATAGTATAGAGGCATTTACACCTCTGCTTTGAGAATGATTGGTTGATTTTTTTTTTTCACTGTGAGGTTGGCATTTTCTTTAGGTTGTGTCCTGGTTCGAGTTAGTACCAAACTAATTCTGTTCAGTGATTTTACTTTTCAGCTCAGTCCCTTTTATGTAACAGCACTTTCCGAAGTTAATGACATATTTTTGCAGACAGTGTCTGTTTCTAGAAGTTATAGAGCTTGGTGTTTAGAGTTACTGCCAAGGATTGATGTGCAGACCAAGGTTACCTCTAAATCTTGTGTACCATGCTGGGAGATGCACAAAGTAAAAGGCTGTACCTGCAGGGAGGAGCAGACAGGACAGGTGACCCCAAACTGACCAACAAGGGATTCCATCCTATACACATCAAATTCAGTATAAAGCTGAAGTATTGCAAGGGTTGAGTTCTCTTTTTCAATGGCCAGTGTTCGAGGAGTTTATCCCGATCAGCAAATTATCTTTAATTGTTTATTACAAGGAGGACTTTGTCTATTTTGATTTCAATCCTGATCCATGTGTTCCTGGATCCAGTTCCCATCTGCTGTTGAGTTCACTCCAGGACTTCCCCAGTGCCTGCTCCACAGCATCAGCGGTGTCAATGATGTAATTGCCATCAGAGAGGGTTGGGTTTGATACTGGTTTTCTATATATTTGTATATATTCCATTTTATTAGTAGTAGTAGTATTTTCATTAAAGCTGTTTTAGCTTTCTTTTATAATCAGTAAGTCCTTTTCCCTTATTCCCTTTCCTTTCCCATTTGGGAAGGCACAGGGGTTAACAGAGAGCATTTGTCGTTTATCAAGTGGCTACCCCAGCTCTAAACCTTGACAACTCGTCATCCTCTTTATCTGTAAATTGCCCATCAAGGCTGCTAACAGTCTTCATGCTTACTAATCAAGATAAATTTGTTTACTTCACATGCAGACTAGGAGTCTTTTAGATGTTGCAAAGGTGTCATATTTTTCTAAGTGTGGTTCCAGATAGTGCTATTACCTTCTTTGTCTTGTGTTCGTTCACAGTTTAGTTTCCAAATGGTTCAGGGCTCCTGGATGTTCTTCTTTACACAACACTGGAAAACCTCTTTCCACATATGCAAAAATACATGTTCTACATTCATCATGTTATCACAGAAATTTAATATTTTTGTTGCTATTAATGTGTTTATTGTTCTATTCATAGAATCATAGAATGTTACAGGTTGGAAGGGACCTCAGGAGATCATTGAGTCCAACCCACCTGACAGAGCAGGACCATAGAATCTAGGGCAGGTTACACAGGAATGCATCCAGATGAGTCTTGAAAGTCTCCAGAGGAGACTCCACAACCTCCCTGGGGAGCCTGTTCCAGCGCTCTGTGACCCTTACAGTAAAGAAGTTCTTCCTCAAGTTGAGGTGGAACTTCCTGTGCTCTAGCTTGCATCCGTTGTCCCTTGTCCTACTGCAGGACAAAAGTGAAAAGAGGTTGCCCCTTTCTTCTTGACAGCAGCCCTCACGTATTTATACACATTAATTAGATCTCTTCTTCAGCCTAAAAAGCCCCAGGTCTCTCAACCTTGCCTCATAAGGCAGGTGTTCCAGTCTGTTAATCATCCTTGTAGTCCACTGTTAGACTCTCTCAAGTAGTCTTCTCTGACTAGTGGACAGTCTTCCTACATCCAGGGTCTGGAGTTCACAAGGGCTGGTCTTGGGACTAAAACCGAAGCAAAGAAAGTATTCAGCAACTCTGACTTCTCTGCATCCTCGGTTTATCAGGGCTGCCATCTCATTCAGCAGAGGACCCACACTTTCCCTGTTCTTCCTTTTGCTACTGATATATTTGAAGAAGCCCTTTTTGTTATCTTTCACTTCCTTTGACAGTTTTAGTTCTAAGAGGGCTTTGGCCTTTCTTGTTGCCTTCCTGCACTTCCTGACAACTTTCCTATGGTTCTCCCAAGTGACAAGTCCCTTCTTCCACAAACTGTAAATTTCTTTCTTCCATGAGATTTCCTCAGAAGCTCCTTGCTCATCCATGCAGGTCTCTTTCATGTCTACCCAATATTTTACTCAAGGGAATGCAACTATCTTGGGCTTGGAGGAAGTGGTATTTAAAAATTGACCAACTTTCTTGGGCTCCTTTACTGTCCAGAGTCTTAGCCCATGGGATTCCTGCAAGTAGATCTTTGGAGAGTATAAAGTTAGCCCTGAGGAAGTCCAGGGTTGTAATCCTACTTGTTGCCCTACTTCTACATTGTAAAATACTAAACTCCACCACGTCGTGTTCACTGTCACTGAGGTTGTTCCCAACCTTAATGTCCCCAACTACTCCTTCTTTATTCATTATTGCAAGGTCCAGCAGTGCACCTCTTCTTGATGGTTCCTCTACTACCTGCATTCAGAAGTTATCATCAATGCACTGCATGAGCCTTTTTGATTGAACATGCCTAGATATGTGGGCTTCCCAACAAATATCAGTGTGATTGAAGTCACCCATGAGTACAGCACCAATAAGTGTGTTCTAGAGACTACCTCCAGTTGTCTGTAGAAGGCCTCATCAACATCTTCTTCTTAGTTTGGCGGTCTATAATAGACCCCCACAACAGTTTCACCCCACTTTGCATGTCCCTTAATTCTTACCCACAAACTTTTGACCTGTTCTATTCCCCCCTCCTCCCCCCCAGGTAGAACTCAATACATTTCAGTTGCTCTTACACATGAAGAGCAACACCACTGCCTCGCCTTGTTGGTCTATCTTTCCTAAACAGTACATAGCCATCCATGACAACATCCCAGTCATGGGAGCTGTCCCACCATGTTTCAGTGATTGCAACTATATCATAGTCATGCAGTCTAAGGCAGATCTCCAACTCCTCCTGCTTATTTCCCATACTCCATGCATGGGTATATAAGCATTTCAGAGAGGGAGTTAAGCCACCAGTTTTCACTCTTTCTAGCTGACCATTCCTGGACACTTCTGTGGTTACTAACTTATTAGTGAGTCCTGTGTTATTTTTGTCCAATGTACCACCATTATCTACCTCAAGTAGGACAATAGTCTGAAGGCTGTCCTTGGCCTCATCTCTAGTGAACCTGGTTTTATCCCCTTCCTTCTTTGAGCCTAGTTTAAAGCCCTTTCAATAAGCCCCGCCAACTCCTGTGTGAGGATCCTTTTTCCCCTTTGAGACAGATATACTCCCATTTGTTGCCAGCAGATCAGGTGCCATATAAACATCGCCATGATCAAAGAACCCAAAATTCCAATGGTGGCACCTGTCTCTGAGCCATGTATTAATCAGGTGTGATTCCCACCCTCTTTCGGTGTTTTTCACTACCACTTAAGGTATTTGATGAAAACACCACTTACACACCAGAACCTTCAACTAATTGCGCTAGTGCTTTGAAGTCCTTTTTGACTGCCTTTAGACTTCTCCCTACAATCTCATCATTACCAACCTGGATAACTAACAAAGGGTAATAATCAGAGGGCAGCACTAGAGCAGTGATCTTCCTTTTAACATCCCTAACCTGAGCCCCAGGGAGGCAGCAGATGTCCCTGTGGGATGGGTCTGGTTGACAAATGGGCCCCTCTGTTCCCCTCAGCAGACAGTTGCCTACTACAGTTACCTTCCTTTTCTTCTTAATGGAAGAAGTCATAAGATGTGGGGATGAGTGGCAAAGCTGTGGGTCACTCACGGTGGGATCCTTGTCTCCATCTTCATTCGCCTGGCTGTCAAGTCCCAAAGCCCCATACCTATTGTACAATGGCAACTGGGAAGGTGAAGGGGGCTGAGAAGCTTTTCTCTTGTCTCTCTGGGGAGGAACCTCTCTCCATTCCCCCTTGTCCCCTATGTCCCCTCCTTTTGCCTGGTGATGGCGGGGGGGATCCTCCACTTCTCGTAGAGTCTCTTTCTACTGCCTTTTTGGTAAACCTCACATTCTAAGATAATATAGTCATTTTATCACCATTTTGTAAAACAGAATAGTGAAGGAAATAACATTATCCATTTACTTGAACAGAATGAAGTTTCATACTCCTTTTTTCTTCAGTCTACAAGACTCTAAGAATGTGTTTCCCAAGTTTACAGCACCAGCTCAGAATAATGGAAAACCTGTGTAGTCTCTCTATACACTGTTTCTATCTGAGAAACATTTTCTCATTTTCTGGAGACTTGAAAGGATTTGGGGCATATCTGTGGGGGCCAATACCTTGTTCACTGCAGTGCTCTCTCCAGTGTTTTTTAGGTGGCAGGATCCCAGCAGAAAATGTAGTAGACTTAGATGTGTACACATGGATAATGAAATGGGATTTAAAGGGAACAATATTTAACAAAGGAAAGGCACTGTAGCTTATTCACTACCAAACTAATACTAACAGGATTAGAGTATTCATTGCATTGGACAAAAAAAAAAAAAAAGGACACTACTTACCACATGCTTTTGCAACTTTTTCCCATGAACCACTTTTCACACTAGGCCTATGCTGTTACTTGATAACTAACCACTGTAACAATTTTCCATAGATAGTTTTCACTAATGCTATTACAGAGTGAGAAAGCGGGCTCAGCACCTAAAGTAACCTCTAGCAGAAGTAACAAGGTCTTCAGTATGGCAGCAACTTTTATTTTTTTCCTGTTTTCCAACATATTAAGGCAGAAATACAAAGAAAAAGTTTAATGAGATTTCTAAAATTCAGGTAAGGTTGGACACCCCTATCCTCAAGGAAGGAAATTCCCCTTTTCTGTATGTGTGTGGGCTTCCTTCTTTACTTGTCTCATCCTGACAAGCTCCGTACAGCTCTCCAATGCTGCAGCAATCTCACCTGGTGTCCGAGGATTAAGGACTCTCCAATGTTTTTGCTCACTTGCATGCAGAGATGACTCTATAGATCCTCCTGCAGGCTCACATGGAGCATCTTGAGTTCTACTTCTTCACCCCTGTCAGCATGTATCTCTCAGCAGTTAGCCTCTGATTGAGACTTGCAGAGAATTTGGCACCGCAAGCTGGCCCAGCACATGGCAGCAGGCTCTGCTTCTACTCCTGTCTTGCTTCTGATGTGTTTCTGTGCAGCCTTCCCTTCTGGGCTTCCTGGACGTGATGCAGCATGGAGCTTTAGCCAACTGCTAGAACCACCCTGTCCAGCTGGAAGTGAGGTGGGGGTATCTTGAGATACTTCTTAAGTGTGCTGCTTGTCTGTGAGGCTCTCATGCTACAGCAGTATCTGGGACAGCCTCACTTCTCAGGATAGGAGCATGTCTTTCACTTGGCCTCAAAACAGCTGCCAAAGTTGTCTGCCTTCATGTACATATAGATGGAAACATTTGCAGCAGACTTCACTAATGCAGTTCTCAATATTCCCACTCTAAGATGTAATAAGAAGCTGTACTTTTAGGGAAATTCAGTTCAGTAAAGGGGTCACTGAAGTGTCCTTAACAGAGATGAGAGAGAACCAGGATCTTCTTTTAGGACCACCTGGTCACAATGGATAATAGGCTGGATGAGCCTGGATTGTGCCCTTGGTGATTATCACTCCTTTCAGAAAGTGCTTTAAAGTGTATGGGGAGTGGAGGTACTCAATCCTGTCACTTGGTTAATCCAAGTATAAGGGAAGACTTTGTGAATCATCAAAAAACTGTTGAAGACTGATGTCCACAATTGTCTATGGTGGTAGCAGGAAAATATGAAAATACACTACTACTAATTCCTTTGTCTAGAGACAAACTGTTTTAGTGGCTTCCAGTGAAGACTTCCTTGGATTTCCCATGGAGAATAGTAAGTAGGGCCTGAACAAGCTTCTCTACCTGAGTATTAATATATATTCACTCCAGAATGTTCAAGATACGGCACAGGCATGATCTGCCTGAAACAGGCATCCCAGGCCAGTCTAACTCTTGTAAACCAACCAGGCAACATAGCAGAGTTGAGAGGGCAGATAGTCAAACATCTGACAGAAACTGATGGCACTATCTTTTTTCTTTTCTTTTTTTTTCCCCCAAATTAGACATAAATTGCTGAACTTGCTGTTACTACTTATCTAAAGGCATGAACTTGTATAAATCCATAGATTTTACTCTTGAAACAGCTTTTTCTGAAAGTTCAACCTTGAGAAAAGTTCTATTCATCTGACTTTTATTCAGTGCTTATGTTGCTATAAGAAGAAACAACACATTTGGGATGGATTCTTCATTTGGTGTAGAGATCATGACTGTACACCTGCTAGTGGTTTTGCGTAGTTGAGATAGTAAAAGACTGAGAATACTGTCTATATATAGACATATATATACACACATTTTGGCATATGTGCCAAATTACTAAATGCTATTTTCATGAGAAAAATGTCCTGATAGTGGTTTGTACTGTTTTGACAGCAGTTCCTCCTTAATTATCTTCAATGGTAATGCATATCCAGGAAAAGACTGGGATTTTAATTGTTCCCATGAGATACAAGTAAATCACAGCTGCTTTGCTATGTGACCTTGCCACCCCACCTTGTGTTTTTGGGTTTTTTTTATCCAGGCAGGGTGGTTTACACTGTGCTTTGAGATAACTCATTTAAGGATGAATTGTGTTAGCTGCCCTTTAATAAGCTGTTTGTCTAAAGCAGAGCTATTAATTCATTAGAAATCACAGCCAAGACCATGTTTGTCTCTAGCATTGCAGGAGACATAAGATCAGTAAAAGAGGTCACCTTTAAGAAACACTGGTCCCACCAAATCCCTGGAGCCCTCTCTTTCCCCAACAGATCAACTGTTACATATAGGGTTTGTGCATGTGACTTAGAGTCACAGGTAGACTCAGAGTGCAAAAAAGAAACTGGTTTGGGGAAATGAGTTTAAATGGTGACTATACATTTGGGATCTCCAAGGTCCTGGGTAGCAAGCACACAGGCTTAAGGTCCAAATTCCCAGTGAGACACACAGATCATGATAATTAAATTCAGACTCTTATTTGACAGAAAATAAAATACAGGAACATGAACATACAAGCACACATAGTATGCTACAGGGTTCCTTGAAAATTGTTGGTGATAAAATAGGATTTCTACAACAAACAAAGCAGCATATCTTTAGTCAGTCTTTGTCAAGTTAGCAACTCTCAATTCCATCAAATAGGGGCTACATCTTCACGAATTCCTCTGAAAAAGGGGTTACCCAGAACCTGGGAGATGATCCAGTTCCAGTTTAAAAGAATTTACAACAAAGAAGTGACTGAAGTCTGAAGCGTATCAGCTGTGGTTTCACAAGCAAATGAGCTGACAGGATAGGAGTAGGCTCACTCCTACAGACCTTACCTTGCCTCCTATCTATGCAGTGCCTTGCACTGCTGCTTCTAGTTTCAGTGGAAACTGATGAAAATAGCTAGCTAATTTATGTCTGGCATGTTATTTCTGTTGGTGTAAATACTCCTGTCTGTATTAGACAAAATTTCTACAGGGGATTGTTAAAGTAGAAACTACAGTGTGCATGGGGACAATTAATATACAGGGATCTTGATGGTATAGAGCTGAGACATGTCTGAAATCCACATCAAGGGGACAGGACTAATTGCAGAAGAAATGTGCCCCACAAAAAAGACATTTTCCTACAGTGTCTAGAAAATCAGATTAAAAATGATGTTCAAAGGAGAGTGAGTTCAGAAGTTATGGTGCTGCTTAGAAATTAATAGACTTGTAAGTATGAGGGTACTTCCCTGGGGGAAAAAAAATATTGTGGAAGAGAGACTCTGTGGATTTCTTTTTGATTCAACATGAGTCAGGTTTAGATTCAGCTGGACTGCTGAACCAGGGGGTCTGCAGAGGCAGCTGTTTTCAGCTGTTGACAAACAGTTGTGAGAGGAAGCTTTTCAGCTTGGACAGCCAAGGTCCATCATGCCTTAGATGTGGACCACATCAGTTAGGTTTGTACTCATGAGGATGTGTTCCAGTGGGCTGTAGATGGTCAGAACCACCTTCTACCACTTCAGCTATGGCCAGGAAGGTTGCATGCAAATGCCAGTCTATACTGGAAATTTTACAGTATAAATCTATTCTGGCTGTAGATATACTTATTGAGTAACAGATGATAAAGGAATGTGTGAATTGTATGGTTTATGTTGATATTATATATGAGTGTTTATAGTGACTCTAAACAGTCAGTTTAATATGAAACTCTTGTATTGCTTAGTGCCTGGGGCAAGAGTTGTATAACTTTATCTAACCTTGTGTTTGGAGGACAGAAGAGTCTATGGATTCCAGGAGGCTCCTTTTAGAACATGTTTATAATCTGTTCCTGTGACTACAGAGCAAGGCATCTCTTACGCAAACTTCTTGCACAGAAAAAGACATAAAACATCCTGCCATATAATCCCCCCACAACTTCACTTTCTTATCTACTCTGGACATTGTGCCTAAATCATTTATAACTGCTGTAATTTGTTCAAGTTAAGTGGTTAAAGTAGGTGTTTTATGGTTAAGTTTTCCTGTGACAAACACCATAAATCAAATTATATAAAAAAATAATCATAAATGTGCTATATGACATAGTGTATGTGTGCATAAGAGATTGTTTTAAAACCCCACAGAAACACAGGAAATTTGCATAAGCAACAGTACTCTCTATACAAAAGCAGGAAGCCAGTTGTGCTGGCCCTAAAATGTTCCATATTGTAGGTAATCCAATAATCCTGAAAATCTTCCAAACAAGCATTGAATATCTATACTTAGAAGAAAAAAAAATGCAAATACTCCAGTGCTTCAAGGCTGAATTAGTGAGATAAGTCAGAGCTCTAATGAGGTAAAAGAATCATAGAATGGTAGGGGTTGGAAGGGACCTCTGGATATCATAGAGTCCAACCCCCCTGCCAGCACAGGAACACCTAGGGCACATCACACAGGAACAGATCTAGGCAGGTCTTCAAAGTCTCTAGAGAAGGAGACTCCTCAACCCCTCTGGGAAGCCTGTTCCAGGTCTCTGTCACTCTCACAGCAAAGAAGTTTTTCCTCATGTTGGGGTGGAACTTCCAGTGTTTCACCGTGATACCATTACCTCTTGTCCCAGCACAGGGGGGGAAATACACACTGAAAATAGACTGGCCTTTTCTACTTGACAGCCACCCTTCAGATATTAGTAAACATTAATAAGATCCCAATTAATGACTAAGTGGCAAAGGTACCCTTCAGAGCTGGGGTACTCCAGAAAACCACACACTCTTCTTGAGAGAGATCAGTTTGCAAATAAACTAGGTTGCAAGCTGACCCAGGTAAGACAGCATGCTGTTTAGCATATAGATAAAAATCAAGTATGTTAAAGAGAACTTGTATGGAGCAAATGAATAGATCTATAAATTCTCTCTGAACCTAGCCCTGCACAGGCAAGGCATTACCAGCCTAACTTTGGGATGAAGTACTTCCACACACACAGGGTGTCAGGGGTTGGAAGGGACCTTGGAGGTCTTCGAGTCCAACCCCCCTGCCAGAGCAGGACCATATAATCTAGCACAGGTCACACAGGAACACATCCAAGAGGGTTTTGAAAATCTCCAGAGAAGACTCCACAACCTCTCTGGGGACACAGCAAATTATATTGTAACTGGGAGTTTTCCAGGTGAAAGTTATAGAAACCCAAAAGAGGACCTGAAAAAATAGTGACAGTGATTGCTGTAGCTAACAGTCACTAGCTTGGTTTTGCTCCTGTTTTGTCACAAAACATTCTGTAAGCTTTTAAGTTCTCTGCAATGTTGTGCATGACAAACAGATTCTTCAGAGCAGTAAGTCAAGAAAACTATAGGGCCTACTTTTAGGGCATTTGATAAGACACTACATGATCCTCAACTGATAGGTCTGCAAATACTGAATATGCCTTAGCAAGCTTTATGACAACATATTAGCCTATACTGAAAGTATTGTTACTAAAAAGATACAGAAGAACTGGAAACTATAACACACAAAATACTTCAGATGCAAAGAACTTTCCTACCATGAGTCCAGCTAGAACTTGTTTGACAACAGAACAGACAAATGAAACTAGCAATCTAATTTATATATGTGGTGTTTGTGATTGATGACACACAAAAAGAAAACAGCTTAAAACCCTAATCTACAAATTAAGTCCAAACTTTTATTTGGAACTTCTGCAGGCATTTGCATCATAAATACTCAGGTTCTTTCACGTGAAGTGAGAGTGAAAAAGTGCTTGGGCAAGAGAAAACAGTAGAACAAGGATTAAAATAATGGCATATATTGTTACCTGAGGTCAGCAGTTCACCTGGATCACAGTGCAACCTATGAATGGTTTCATTCAATAACCAGATACCTTATGGTTTCATTTTCTTGCTAAGATGACAGAAAGATAAAGGAACTGGCCTGGAGCCAGAAGATAACTAGATAGGGAAAACAAAAGTAGAGCACTGACTCACTGCTGTTACCTAAGACTCACGTGGGGTGAAACTAGATGCAGATGCAGAAGATCACAGTAATTGCTGACTCTTAAAGGCTATATAAGGCCTATCCAGAAGCAGTTTGTTCTCACCAATGAAGAGGATCTTACAACTTGTAGAGAGGATTCAGTACTGGGGTGTCTTGTCCTACATGTCATCCACAAGTCATCCTGGACAGATTACTTGAATGTAAGTACTTCTGTTGGTGAAAATATGAGTAAACAGAGTCAGATGATTGTCGGGATCTAATGTTGGCGAGGTTTTGATACCATCCCAAGAGTGAGATTAAGACATAAATGAGATCAAATGCCTTACACTCAAAACAACTTTAATTCTCAAAAGTAAAAGCAGCAGCTATAGAACAGAGTGGAGCAAACAGGATGGAAACTAAGCAGGCATTGGGCATAGAGGTGCAAAAATAGTCACAGCCACAGATCCACAGCATCCCAGGGGGCTGAATCCTTTGATTCCTGGGCCATGGGTGATGGCGCTAGGGCTTGTCTCAACGGTCTTTTTATCCATCTCTGGTTTCCGTGGCAACATTACGGCTTCACATGTCTGTGCGTGCATACAAGCCTTGCACAGCTCGACAGCACAAAGCACCTGCAGGATGTTGTTTGCTCAGTGGCTCACGGGCGGCAGGATGTTTTCATGGGCTGGAGATCTTTGCGGTTCAGCCATACCTAGAAGCTGTCCTTCCTGGGTTCTGTGAATTTTTCCCTTCAGTTCAAATGATCTTTGAGACAAATACTGATTTACAATGTTTAATAAAAATCTCTGTCCCTATCTCCATGGTGTTGTAGTGAGTTTTGTTTTATTAACTGCTGTGTTAGTTGGTAGAGAATTCAGGGTAGGAAATCAAGAGGAAATCTTTATACCTTTACCTTTTCCATGTGAAAGGAAGTGGTTAGATCCATTAATTGGAAAAGAAAAAAGGTAGGAGCCATACTGAGCGACTGATAATTTAGATAGTTGTTTCTGAGTAAAGCAAACCATAAGCTATAAGGAAGCTGGTATCTTACATCAGTTTCACCCAAACCAAATGAGTCATTAGTCACATGCTGGTCTTTCTGTAAGGAAGACCCATTCTTCTGTTTTTCCTCTCTTCAGGGATTGCTTAATTTATGTTAGTGTGCATTAACTCCTTATTGCCACCTCACTGCATGAATAGTCTTCTCTGTCAAGACAGTGCCACCCTACTTTCATGCTATTTTCTTATGGAAGTTTTCACATCAATATCAGTTTCTGTTAAAAGCTAACGATTATTTTGTATCAGATAGCTTTTTTTTTTTTGCTTGCCAACAAAAAAGGCAGAAAAATGATCAAGAAAAATAGTTAGTTTATTAATGTCCCAGAAAAGGAGATATAAGATTTTATAACTTACTAACTCTTCTGTTTCTGGGAACCCTGACATAAGAGATCATTGGATGTACCTCTGGTGACAGCATGGTATGGTTCACCATCTCTCTGCTGTTGGGGACTCTGAGATGGCACAGTATCAAAGGGACCTCTGGTGATGGCATGGCATGCTGAGCAGATGCCATCTGTGGTGAGGCTGGCCAGCTCAATGCTCACTGACACTCTTATAGTCCCAATACAGATTCATTAGCTGCATAGCAATCAAGTTTGGGATGTGGATTTAGCTTTGAAAAGTCCCTTCGCAATGCACCCTAATGTCCTTACCACGTTACTAAACCTACAGTTCCTAGGACTGATATATGCAAGTGGTGATCACACACAGTATTTCAACTGAACAGAACAATATGCTACACACATGCTTATGGTTAAACACATCAATTAGTGATTAAATACACATCTGTTAGGGCTGAGAAATGATCACATGGTATTCATGGTACAGGGACAAGTATCAGGATTAGATATCACGTGGATCACTAACTCCTCTCACAATAGCCTTAGGGGCTGCCCACTACAAATGACATGTGAAAATCCTATACATTAGCAAGAGATTCTCTACAACTGTACTGTAAGCTTACAATGGTTATGGGGCATATGGGAGACTGGAGAGGGCATCTATCATAAGCCAATGACAAGGCACAGGCCTATGCAGGCAAAAGTTATGCTTTAGCAGATGTAGAGCTACCAGAGACACAAAGCAAGAAATGTGAACAAGAACTAGCAGGGTGTTAGAAGTGATCAAACAGAGCAAATCCCCAACCAGTTTAAGTACAGCCCAGTTAGTGCAGATGGATGTCAGATGGTTGGAAAAACAATTGTTATTTCATGACCATCAAACAGTAAAACCGAACCAAACCTAAAGACTGTTTGAAATGCTACAGGATTGCAAATAATATTGGGAGAACTGCACCTGCGTACTTTTCAATATACAGAAATAGCATGTCTGCTAACTGAAAAAAATTGTGTGGGCTGAAGAAATGCACACTAAGACAAACAATTTATTGTTTGCATAACTGATGTCTTGGCAGTAAAGCATTCTTACCAATCTGGTGACTGTGGTACCAAAATTAATAGTCCAATTCAGATAATTTCTACAGAAAAAACCCACATTAATTAGCAGTAATAACTGTTGTGCAGGAACAACTTAGTACCTACCCCTGTTCTCTGGTGTTAGATTCACCTTTCCACTGCCCCTTTGGCCCTAAAGGTTGACAGTGACAACTCTTACTTGAAAAGAAGAGTTATGGTGGTTCGTTGGTGTCCCTTGCTCTTCACTGGGAGAAATCTGATGTTGATGGTGTGGAATTCTTCCTCACTTCAAGGTCTGTGCTTAAATTTAATTTTATATATTTTGTAACACACACCGCATCTTCCTCTTTCTTTATTGTTTCACAATTCCTTATTATAACAAAATTCACTATCTGTGGTTTAGTTTAAATTATGTTGGCTACTTGCTCTTTGTTCTCTTTGTTATCCTTAAAACCGGTTTTATCCAGCTCCCAAGGCTGCATTCCTTTAGTGACCAGTAATTGACCACCAGTGATTTGTTTATAACCCTGGGGCCTCTGGTATCATCTGGTGCCTGTACTTTCAAGGCCTCTGCTATCATTCTGTGCTTGTACTCTACACTTCTAGGTCACAGGCAGTTCCCACTCCACAAGAAAAATGACCTATTTTCACTTACTATAGTTACAGAAATATATAAAAACTACTTTAACAGTGCAGCACACAATTGTACAAAGTTAACTAAAGTTGAAACAAATCAGGTAATATTATATGTAATCTAATTGTTAGGGAGCTGTTACAGCTAAATAAGATAAATCAAAGCCCCAGGAAGGCCAAGAGAAGCACAGACAAAGCAACTTTGAAGTACAAAACTAAATCACAGCCTCTGGCCTCCGTACCAGCAATGGCAACATCACTTTACTCGGTCTGTACAGCTACACTGTCATGATATAGTTTCCTGACAGCATTTCTATTTGTGACTCCATGAGTTTTATATATATCAAGATATAATTCCTTGGTAGACTAGCTCATGTTATATCATATAGCTTAACGTATTTATCTTGATTGCGTTATCTGGGTGTAGAGTCCTAAGTCTCAGCACATTCCAAGATAGTCCTCTTCTAGGGTTAATGACTAGATATTTTCCTGTTCCAGTAACCTTCAAAATTCACTTTATACAGTAATGGTGAAAGAGTACATGCATACATCACTTTTTCCAGCTTCTTGTCTTTAATATCTATCTAATTATGATGTATTACTGTTATGAGTTAAAAACTGATTCTCTTCAGGTTTTGACACCATGCCGTTAGTAATAAAGGACAAAAACATGAATGCACAATCACTCTAAAAGAACACCCTATGGGTAGAAGGCTTTGAAACATGACTGTGTAATTTCATCACAAGCAAAATTTGGTTCACTGTTGAAAGTTCAGTGCTAAGTGGAAGATGGTGCATTGGCTGTGCAGCCTTGAACATCCATAGCGACAAACTTCTGGGCAAGTCATCCCAGCATGCAGGCCTGCAAGTGATTTTAGAGATCAGGCGGTGATAAAAGGATGGTTGGTTTGAAATTCAGATTATTGTGTGCAGGCAATACGGTTCTGGTTATCTGCTTGAGCCAAAGGTGGTGGAAGTCAGGAGATGGGAAGACTATTTCAAAGAAGGATCCATGTAAAGACATCGATAAATGAATGAGTCCATCTGGGAACCATTTGTGGATCAGACACGCGAAAGCTCATCAGAGGAACAGGATTAGGAAACTGAATGGAAGAATGGTGGAGATGCCTGTTAGAGAAATTGCCAGCCTGATGCATGTGATTTAATCATAACAGCAAATATCAGTGCCCAACAGAAACATGAAGATCAAAAAACCAGGAAAGGGAAAAGAAGACAGAGGAATACATAAACATATAATGTATTACACAATAACTGGAAACATATCCCATATGTGCAACTCTACAAGTCCTTTGCTTCAAGAGTTTAGTGGCCATGACTAGTCTCCAAGGTCTGAGGATGAAGCAAAAGTTGTAACTACTGAATCACTTTTGGTCATCCTGACCACACAAGTGGTGTATGAAAACCAAACCATTACAGAGGCATTACAGAAGATACAGGGATGGACCAAAATTACCTCTTATCCTTGATTTTGACAGTTTTAAGAAGCTTCAGTTGACTGACATCTGGGATTTAGTTTATCAAAACCCTTTTTCTGGAATTGAGATGCTGTTCATTATGCCCTTAAATTTGCTATAAATTCCTTCAGAGGGAGATATTTTAACTTGGATAACTGAAATGCATCAGGAATTGTCAGAGATTGAAATGAAAATAAAGTAGAAGATTGAAAGAGTAGGAATGATAGAAGTGAAGTTGCCTTTTTGAATATATATACATGCAGAGGCTGGGGGGACAGGTTTATTTGAAATTTTTTTGATATTTCTTTTAAATTGTTGACAGAATACAATTTGCACGATAAAGGTGAAGGTCCATCTGTGACTATAAATAGGGTGGGTGGTTCCTCTGTCACACCAAATCAGTGAAATACCATAATGAAAAATGAGTACCTGCATCACAGTTCAAATATATGGACTACTAAGAATATTCTCATGGTTTATATCCCTTAGATAGCAGTGTTATTCATTGCAAGGTGAGGACTCTGAAGGTTGGCAAGGAATCAAGGACATGGCTTGGTGTGTATGATCTAGCCTCAGTTCACAAAGAGAACATCCTGCCCCTGATGATAATCATCAGTTCATAGTGACCCCAGCTTCTAATTACTGCAACATTTAATTGTTTGGTGTGCATCCACCTGATAATACATAATCTGCTGTCAAAAAGAAAAGGATAGAAGTGGAGGCAGGGACACCCTTGAGCTGAGCCCTAGCTGGACACCTGCCTCGACCATCTGCTTTTTGCAGGGGCAGCAGGGCAGGGCTGGCAGTTGGGGCCATCCCACCACCCCATGTGGGGAGCGGGGCAGCCCCAGCCCCTGGCATCAGGCACTGCTGGGACATCAGACCATAGATGGGGGTCATGGTCAGGCACAATGAGGGGAACCAGGGTCAGACACAGCCCCAGGATGTCCAGCCAGGGCCCTCAGGATGGGCCAAGGCTGAGCCAGGATGTTGACCTGTTGGTTGGCACATCTCAGTGGGGCTACAGTTGGACAGGGCAGGGCAGTGGGGAGCTGGAAACCAGCACTGCTATGGTGTCACTGGAGCAGGGACCGACAGCCCATGGGCAGGATAGGGGGAGCTTCTGGGGAGCTGGAAACCAGCACTGCCATGGTGTCACTGGAGCAGGGACCGACAGCCCATGGGCAGGATAGGGGGAGCCTCTGGGGAGCTGGGCACTCAGTGCTGCTGATGCTCTCAGGTCCATGGCATAGATCTAGGTAATAAGAAAAAAAGGATCCAGTTTGACAGCATCTCCATCACTAGTGAAATCTTGTTTCTTTCAGTGAAAATACTTTATTGGTGATGATCAAGGAAAAATGAATGTGTCTGCCTTCACTACTCTTGAGAATTATGGAGAGTCAGTGCAGTGGGTCAGTAACATTGTGTTTCAAGATGCTGGGAGTAACAGTGTTACTGATGGCGACCTTTGATTGGAATAAAATGAACTCTGTGTGGACTGAAAATAATAGTAACCTGACCTTGATAGTTTATTCAGACTCAACCTTACTAAAAATCAACACAACATAGAAAAATATAATTGAATGTGGACATCCAGATGAGCTGAAATGCATGACCAAAACATGCCACGGACTGAAATTAAAATAAGCATTGAGACCCCAGGACAGAGTGGAAATTAAACCATAATGTGTTTAGTCCAGGGTATCTCCACTTTTGAATACACTGTCAATAAGTACTTGCAGTTCTAGTGCTAAAAATCCCACCCTTCTTTGTTCTTTACCTCATATCTAATAAAATATTTTCTCTTTCCCTGAACACAACTTTTAACTGTTCCTATATGCAGGCTTGTCTCTGCCCAGATTCCTCACAAAAAAAAAAAAAAAAACCAAAACCCAAACAAAAAAACAACCCAACAAAACAAACCCAGCACTCCCCTTATTACTTCTGCCTCGCTGACCTTAATTATGCTACTCCTGCTTCTCAGCCTGATGTTACCAACATTACCTAGACAATTTTAGCCCAAAGTGATGTAACATATAATTGCTGGATTGTATCAGCCTTCAGGTAGGGCAGGCTCACATCCTGACACTACCTTCCAAGACTTAAGGCCTCTCTGCCCTTGAAGGAGTCCACAGATCCTCCTATTTTAGTATCAGTGGCAAACAATGTACATTCAACTCCTGTGTCCCCTGTTCCTGATGTCTGGTACAGAATTGTGCTAGGACATGATGATACCCATTACGGAACAGCAAAGCACAACAGTAAGTGAGATATTACCATAGGTATCACAGGTATCACAGGATATCAGGGGTTGGAAGGCACCTTGGAGGTCTTCGAGTTCAACCCCCTGCCAGAGCAGGATCATATAATCCAGCACAGGTCACAGAGGAACGCAGCCAGGAGGGTTTTGAAATTCTCCAGAGAAGGAGACTCCACAACCTCACTGGGGACCCTGTTCCAGTGCTCAGTGACCCTTACAGTAAAGAAGTTCCTCCTCATGTTAAGGTGGAACCTCCTGTGCTCCAGTTTACATCCATTCCCCCT
>JANIJG010001526.1:0-16235 GCA_024611175.1 Megaceryle torquata | reverse complement strand
CTGGATGAGCCCCAAAGCACATCCCAAGCAGGCAGACAGATTTCTCAAGAGTATCTCTTTGTAATGAAGTGTTTTCAGCCCTGGGGGCTTCCAGAGATGCCAAGCACCACGCAACAAGGTGATTGCATGTTACTGCAACAGGAAGAACAGGCCTCTGAAATTGTGTTGAAATGGGTGTCCCAAAACTAAAGACATGGAGAAAACTATGGTTTTACAAAGTATGGGGAAGAAAAACAACTTGTTTTCTCTGGAGACAGAGCTCTTTGCTCTGGATCTCACACTGGGAAACCAACTGGCTGTTTCCCCTGACTGTCTCTGGAAGTCAGGACTCCACTTTAAGACCTGGTTTGGAGGCTGAGACTGAAGTGCAGCAAAATAGCTGTAATGGGGATACACGCCTGGTAGACCTGTGCAGGCAAATAGCCCGTGTCATTTCCAGAGTACCCCAGCTAAATCGCCAGTTCCTTCCCTGCAGTTGCTGTACCCAGAGAAGAGACCCCAGCTCTGCCAAGCCGTTCTCCGTACCGATGCGGACGTGCTCCTTCCCGTCGTACACCAGCCACTCGTACACTTCGTCGCTGATGCACAGGACGTCGTGTTTCACACACAGGTCTGCAATGAGCTCCAGCTCCCCTCGGCCAAATACCTGCAGCGGGCAGGGAGTGGAGCAGGGATGCGGCAGGAGCATTTCTGAGCCCTGCCTGTCCCTGCCATCCTGGGAAAGCTGTGCACCCTGCCTGCACCATCTCCCAAGCCAGGCTGGGCAGGAGCTGGCTGCAATGGTCTAACAGGGCAAAGCCACTGCTGGCGCAAAAGAAAATCAGGCTTAAAAACACCAGATGTGGGAACATTGCATGCTGAGCTCACTCAACACCCACCTCCCCCGTGTGCAAGGAAAGCCAGGTCACTGCTACACTGCAAACATAGCTGGGTGAGCTGTAGCACCCCTGCTGCTTTCAGGGTTGGCCACAGCAAGGCCAGAAGTGTTACCTTGCCCAGAGGGTTGTTGGGTGAGTTCAGAACGATGGCTTTTGTCTGTTTGCTGAATTTAGAAGTCAGTTCAGCCGGGTCAAGCTGCCAATCAGCACTAGACATCAATTTTCCATCTTTTGGAGCTTTCTAGAGAGAAGAGAGGGGAATCTCTACTTGCTTTGCTGTATTTGCATTTAGTTTACCACTCACCGCTTTGCTCACTGCCCCTCCTTGACAGCTTTGCTCCAAGCCACTCACCGGTCTCAGCGGGACAAACACAGGCGTCCCACCAGCCATCTTCACCATCGGCTCGTAGCAGTCGAAGAAGGGCTCAATGATTATCACCTGGAAGGAAGGGACATGTCAGCACCCTCCTGGCCTTGCTCAGACCCTCCCTGACAGGGGCAGAGAGCGATGGGAGGGACGGGAAATTTTCATCCCTTCATTACTGTAATGGAGAACCTGCATTGCCAGTGGGCAGTGACAGTGACAGGGAAGAATTTGACCGCTCCAGGCCAAAGGGTTTATTTTGTCTTATGCAGAAATGAGATGGTGCCCTGAAGCAGAGATTTTTATTTTTTTTTTCATTTGGAAGCTCAAATGCTGGAGAATGGGGGATAAAACCTTTTCTGCTTTGCAAAAGGACTATAAGAATGTGCCCCTGGCAGACCCACAGCCAGGAAGGGCTCTCCTGGGGGAAGGTTGCCTGTGCAACAATCCGAATCTTGGGTTACCTCATCGCCTTCATCAACGAAAGCCTGGAAGCAGCAGAAAAGGGCCTGGTATGCCCCCACAGTCACCATCACGTTGGTCATAGGATCCAGGTCTCGTCCAAGCAGCTTCCCAAAAAACTGGGCTAGGACCTTCACCAGAGGTGGGTGGCCCTGTGGAGTGAGAGAAAAGGTGGAAACTTGGTTGCACCTAAAATATGGATCAGCCCTTGCAAGGGGCTTGGGCAGCCAAGTGCCTTATGACTGAGCATGTGGAGCATCTTCCAGCCTGGCTGCTTCAAACAGCCCAGTAAAGCAGGGTGTTACAGCCCTGGGCACAGGGAGCCTGAGCTGAGGCTGGATGTGTGCTTTGCTGCATGTGATCTGGATGGAAACCACATGGTTTGTGGTGATAGAAACCACCAACAGTGGCTCCAACAGAATGAGGAGGGTATTGCCAAGGAGGGAGGTCTGTCCACGTACGAAGGCACGGGTGTACTGGTGCAGCATGTGGTTCTCTCCGCTGAGGGCTCTCACAAATGCGTCCTTCAGAAAGTCTGGTGGGGGGAAGTCAGGGAAGCCCTGGCCCAGGTTCACCTTAGAGTAGGTGGCAGCCAATTTCACAAACTCCACCCTGTAGAGAAGAGAAAGACAAGCATTTACAGAGGGTCCAGGCAGCGCACTGGCATTGGTGTCAGTTCTTCTTGCCAGCATCCCTTTGGAAGTGAGCAAGGTTGGTGTCCCTCCTGCAGAACCATCCTGCTGCTCACCGGTGGACAGGACCAAGCACAGGTCACTTCAGACCCGTTTCAGTGAAAGCAAGGGTGAAGCACTATGGCACTGTGGGGTGGTTTTAACTCGTTCCTAAAGGAAACAGCCACTGTGCTGTCTGGGCGTGTAGTCGCAGCTGAAACCACGCACCACTTCTGATCGGGCCAGATGGGGTAGGAGAGGCTTTCAAGCTCATACCAGTTCTGCAAAATTTAGCAGCTAGACACCATGAAGGCCCTTGCAGAGTGAAAGGCAACCTGAACTCCATGCTTCTCTCAAACGAGCCAGCTCATTGGCAGTGGGCACAGCAGGGCTTTGGAGAAAGCCCATTTAAATCTCTTCAAGCACAGAGTTTTCCCAATGCCTGTGCCTGGCTGGCTGGGAGCAGCACCTGCAGCATCCCTCCACCTGCTTCTCTGCTTGCACTGCCCTAGGTGGGCTTGAAGCAGGTGCTGGACTGAAGCCAGCATGCTGTGAGAGCTTGGCTCAGGTGGGGGTGCTGCTGGGATCGTTCAGGTGGATGGGTTGGGTGGAGTGTGATGCACCACAGGGTCTCCTGCCTACCTTCCTGCAGGATGGTGCGGGACACCTGGTGTGGCATAAAGTGGGAGCAGCAGGTACAGAGCTGAGCCAGGGTAAAGTATCTCTGGACAAATCTGCCCTGATGGGCTTCCTTAAGAAATGCAAGCAACCAGGGGAGACTGTGCTGCTCTGTGCTGTGTGGCTGCGGTGGTTTCTATCAGGTATTCAGCTGCCTAAAACCACCTATTCTTTTAACCAGACATTCTAGTTAACCAGATACTCCTTGAACTCACCAGATATTCTTATCTATTCCCTCCAGCCTCCGAGCTTGTACCGGCCTCGGCATTTTTGCCTGCAAACAGAGAGACAGAAAGTGAGTTTGAAGCTTTTGCTAATGGCCATGTGGTCACATGGGAAGGAGCCGTGGCCTCTTGAGGGACGTTCTTCCCAATAGAAGGTGTGCCCTTTGGTGTTGCTTCACAGCTTGTTGCTGACTGCCCTCAGAGCAGTAATGCTGATGCAGTGACTTCTGGAAGAGGTTTCACACGCTTTTTACAAAAGATCAAACAGACAAGGGCTGGCAGAGAAGGATGTTTCATTTACAAGTTTCAACAAGAACTGAGAGAACAGATGAACAAAGAAGTGTGTGTACGCACGCTGGAGAGCTGGCAATGCCTTAAACCTCATTTTCTGTTGGAATAAATCATGGGGTCAAATTGTTCCTGCTGGTTTTTGTACTTAAAGTTCATGGCAAAAACCAGGCAGCAACTGGGTAGAGGCAAGAGGGGCACACAGCACACAGGTCAGGCCGATGTACGGAGATGCCACGGTACTGTTCTCCTGACCAGTATCTAATTCCCACATGCACCATGGCTGGAGGGGTGGGAAGAGGGACAGCAGGAAACACTGAGAGCAAAATCCTCCTTCCAGTTGGATAAGCAACAGTGGGAGAAAGTCAGATGTGCTTGATGGGGAATTTATCACGAGGATGATGAAAAGCTGCAGAGGCAGAATTTAATAACTCAATAGTGCAGGGGAAAGGTAACCAGACAGTGAAGGGACTGGAAACCAGAGACAAATGATGCTCACTGCACCAAGAAAAGCCATTGTGGGGATGGGAGGAGGGTGTCTCTGCAGCAACAAACCAAGAAAATCATCATTGCCACGGCAAATAAAATACATTTGAACAGGGATGAGGAGGACACATGACAGCAGCTGAGATGTGAGGTACAGAGCTGGGATGTGAGGGGACAGGGTCTGTGCTCTGCTGTGGCAGGATGGGGTGGGGGTGGTGGATTCCAGGTCAGACCCCCTCCCCAGGCTCAGCTGCAGTGGTAACTCCCCACTTACCTGTTCAGCTCTGCTGTTCCCAGAGGGCTGCACCAGAACTGGAAAAGTCCCCCACTGACAATTTGTATTGAGGTCTTTAGATTTTTTAACAGCTTCAGCCCTCACTAGAGATCTTTGCAAATACCTTGCTGAGGAGCCCTGTGTTTCAGAGGGCACTGGGTGGACTCTGCTCCACTGTGGTGCCAGGCAGGCGGCCAAGGGTGAGCAGAAGTCGCTGCCTCCCTGGGTCTAGAGGAGCCCCACTTCCCTCCCCCAGGCCCCTGCTTTCCTTTTTTTGCACAAGTCATGGACATTATGGTCAGCAAAGACCCAGGGCATGAGCTGATTGTGGTGGGAGTAGAAGGATTCATGGCTTGGGAAGTAAAAGATCGTGGGAGGTGAAATATTAACAGCTCCAGGGCTGTTCTCCTGTGGTGGAGCTGCTGCTGGCCCCAGTTCAGAGAATTTAACAGCATTGACAAGTGTGATGGAGGTCAGTGGGAAGAAGGTGCTTTAACCCTCTGGGGAATTAAGAAATTCCCAGTTCTGAGGAAAGGTCTTGTCTGCTCCAGCCCTTTCAAGAAGGGAAATCACAAACTTTCTTCTTTTGACATACCCCTCATCCCATCTCTAGCCTGCATGGTGCTGCCATGGGCCCATCAAGCTGGAGAGCAACGCGGGCTTGGGGCCATGCAGCCCCCCAGTCTGTTTCAGCGTGTTCTGCTCCCCAAAGGAGGATGTGTTTCTCCAGATGCAATTTGCCTGGCAGCCAGCCGGGATAGCTGAGTGCAAATGTAAAAGATTTAATGGCCCAAACCTTCCACCACCGACTCTGCTGCACAGGGTTTCCTTGCTCTGTGTGTCTGTATTGCCAGGAGGGAAGTTGATATTTCTCAAGTGTTTTGCCACCCAAGAGGCTTTAGTAGAAGAGATCATCAGACAAGGCAACCGCACAAACAATGAGCTTTCTTCTTCATGAATAATATTCTCTTACTTGTGAGCTGTTCCCTTTAAACAGGCTACCCGGAAATGAGTGGGTACAGAAGAGGTTGCACCAGTGTTGCTTTTCCTGACGTGCCCTATCTGCTGTCGCTGCCAAGGCTGGCACCTGGGCAGTTTGCTCCCGTAGGCTCCCACCGCTGCAGCCTGAGCCAGAAACAGTCCCGCTGGGCATTCAGTACCTCGCTGGGGTATGAGCTATTTCCAGCACTGCTTTTCCTCTCCAGCAAGAAGTGACGCAGGGACGGTCCCACTCTCCTGAGCATGCCACAGCTCCTGCTGCCTCACTCCTGAGGGCCACGGACCTGCATTTCCCCCGGACACAAAGCAGAGAGGTGAGAATCACTCCACAGCTACAGGGGCAAAGCAAAGGCCCTGTGTACCTGGGGACAAGGCAGGTCTAGACCCAAAGCTGTGGTTATTCTGATGCAGAAAGGCAAAGGGGGAATGAACTGCTTTGTGTGTGTGGCTGCAACGTCAAACAGCGCTGGGATGGTACTTAGTGCCCATGGCACAAACAAAGTCAAGATCACAAGGGCAACCATGGCTTCTGCATCCTCTCTCCCCAGTTCCAGGCTCCACCCACTCTCCACTGCACTGGGGAGAGTAGTAAGGACAGCAATGAGAGGGCATCCTTTGGGAACTGGGTATTCAACATCAGCTTCCCACCCAGTTTCACTGGCCCAGGTATCTCTTGCCTCTCCCCTTCCTCTCCTGCAGCACCTCCACCTTCCTCACCTCTGCAGCTGGCAAGTGCAAGAAGGGGTCTTAGGGATGTACGCTGGGTGAACCTACTCCAGACAGCCCCCTGCTCTTCCTCTTCCTTCATGTTCTTAAGGTTGCAAAATAAAACCATAAATATCAAAGCAAGAGTGCTACTTTTTTTGAGGATTTCTGGCCTCTCAGCTGCTGCAGCACCAGGCTGTTTAGTCACAAGTTTTATTTTGATTAACATGATGTCAGCTTCCATCTCTGAAGTGTTTTTGTTTACCTTTCCTCCAAGACCCAAAATAAATTCATTTCTATGCCTGATGCAGCTTGTTCCTTCAACTCAGGTCCCCCCAGCTGTCCTACAGCCCTGCTTAAACATGTGATATTTAAGCTAAAATAAGCTAACGTTTTGTTAGGTACTAGAGATTAAAATGATGAGTCTGGAGGATGCACGCACTTTTATTCTGACCAGCTATGGATTAATTTATCCACCTGCCAAAAAGTAAATTCAAACAGGTTTGAAGCTGGCCAGCCCACAGGTAAGTTCTCAGTACTCCTGGGTGCCCTTTCCATCCTTACACACAGGATGTGAGTCCCCACCGTGCGTGTTTCCTGCTATTTCAAACACAAGTGCAAAGCGTCTGCCAGCTGAGACTGGGGGGGGGGGTTGCATCTCTTTGCCCAGGGGAGAAAAAACTACCATTTATAGAAAATCAGGAAGCTACAGCATAATATTGCTCGTGACTGGGAAATAGCTAGCTTGTCCCTGTGCACAGGACAGCTGCATGCTGGGGCCGGGTGCTGAGATGTGGAGGGGATGCTGCTTTGGGATGCAAAGCAAATGAGTACTGGACTGAGAGAGGAAAATGAGAGTGTGGCAGTAAAAAGGGCTTCAACAGCTTACAGAAAACTATGGAGCTGGTGTAAGAGCTGTGCACAAGGCTCTTGCAAGGAGCTAGAGGCAGCACTGGGGTCGGGGTTCTGCTCCCACTGTGAACCAGGGCTAGGGCAGAGGGCTCTGCCTCCCCTCCCCCGCCCTGGACAATGTTTTGAAGCAGGGTCAGTCCGCAGAGAGTGAAAAAAAAAAGCCTGGGAAAGGCTCTGGGAGCCTCTCACCCTGTTGGGCATTTCAGGCTGTGCTGTACGTACGTGCCCTGCAAGAGAGCTGGGGCACCGCTCGTCCCGGCGGGGTGCGCGGCGTGGAGCACACGAAGGGTTTGGAGGTGACAGCTGAAAGGTCACCGCGGGGACCGCTCACCCACCACCGCCTGCCCTCCAGCCCACAGCACCGGTCGTCTCCTCTGTCCCAGTGCTCCCCAAGCCCCTCTGCGGTGCTGGCCAGCCTGGCCACTCGCAGATGCATTCAAAGGGTTTGGGGACAAGGGTGCCCCTGAACCCGCTGGGTGTGACGCCACGGTGAGAGCCAGGGCGAATGCAGCAACAGCCTCCAGCGAGCGCACACGCGTCGGCACACGGCAGCTCGCAGAAGGGGTGGTTGGTGGGGGGTAAAACCGACTTACATTAAGCTGGGCCACGCTGCCTTACGCTGCCAAAGTCTGACACGGCCACGCAGTCTGCCTTGGCACACATGCTGGCCTCTGCCTGGCTCCCAAATGCTTCATCTGCAGCTGGAACTTCCTGGGAGGAGTCGGAGAGGCTGCAGGAAGGCAAGAGTCGAGCTACAACACTCTGGTGGGGAAAATCGTACCGGGGGAAAGGAGGTCTCGGGGTGGCTCGCTCTCTAAATCCCCAGGGTGAGGGAGGAGAGGGCTCTGGGGGAGCGGGTTGTTTCCTCCCAGAGGCTTGGAGCCAGAGCTGCCAGAGGATTTTGGCTGCCTGGGAAGATATCTCAGCGTATTGTTCAGATGGAGGCTCATCATTATAGCAGGATAATTTTTATTGTATGGCTATCATTACTCTGGCATGGAAATGGCAGAGGATTTCCCTTTGAGTGAAGCCTTCAGTCATTTTGAAAAATGAATTTCTAAGTCAGTCAGACACTCTCAAGAATTTCACCCTGCAGCCTTAATATTATTTATTAGAGAATGGGTCACAGGCACAGAGAGCAAAGGCAACAGCGTTAGGTTCATCGGGGGATAATGATCAGTGTCCACCATACAAACTAAAGCAGGACCCTGGGCTGTGGGTGTGTGGGGAGATGGACGAAGGGGGATTGCAGTGCTGAGATGCAGCAGCTGAACTCTCCATCAGTCATTTGAGGGGTGACAGCTGCTGCAGTGGGGTGTAGAGAGCGATTCATCTCCTCTTTGCTTCCCTTTTCACTTTGTGACAAGGCTTTATGTGCGCCAGTGAATTCGGTGGCTCAGGTCTCCTGAGTGGGTCATTACTGTTCCCCTTTCCCAGCAGGAAAAAGTGAAAGGGGGGAAAGGAAACAGCTGACGTCACCGTGCCAAGGGTTCTCAAGTCCTGCCCTGCTGGCTGGGCACTGAGCTCACAGCACCCCTGACAGGACTAAGCAGGAGGGAACGTCTCTGCAGGCAGATGCAAACCCTTTGTTTTCTAAACTCCTCTTTAACTCCAACACTGACATAAACAGATGGGAGGAAATCTTGTGTTTGGTTCTGTAAGAATGTACATGGCACATCCTGAGCCATCTAACAGGTCAGTGCCATTTTATCCCTTCCCTCCTGCTGCCCTACTTTGCCCTCTGCCAGCCCTGCACTGTCCCTGGTTGTTTTTTGTCCCTGTGCTGAGCTCACTTGATTTGCAAAAAAAAAAAAAAAAAAAAAAATTAGCAAAAAGCCAACCTGGCAGAAAAGTGAACAGTTCTCTGTAAGGTCCGTGAGTTGAACTGGCTCAGGGCAGGGTGGGTGTGAGCGCTAAAGGAAATAGTGCTCTGGGTAGGGACTGGAGCAGAGAGGGGTTGGGAGAAGGGGTGGACGGTGGACAGGAGCACCAGCCCCCACCTTATTTGTCAGGATTTGGCTTTTATATGGGGTCAACAGCAACATGTAACTTCACCTTAGTGTCATCTTGAAATTCAGCAGAAATTGCTGGATAACGTGGCCAGTGAGGAAAAGAGCTCATTTGACCTTATGGAGTTTATATAGTAAAACTCAAGGAAAATTGGGACCCTCTCTTTCTTTGGGTCATTTTAATTTAACAAGTGCATGAACAATTCTTCTTAATTATGTTTTTGGTAGTTTTTAAAATCTATTAGCACTGGGCTGGTATCTACAACATTGTCCCCTGGCTGGCGGGATCACATCTCCTCTGGTACAGGTCCTGTGCCTTTGGCTACAGGAGGATGCTGAGACCTACAGTGTTCCTAGAAAGCCACATACATGCTTATTTTACTATAACAGTGGCCACTGGTGTACACGAGTTAAAATTGGCTGCACTTAATCACTTGGAACTGCCTCTTGTACACTAATGAAATTATAATGAGTGATTTGGAACCATCCTTTATGATTTATTTTTTCTTTTTAAAAAAAAAAAAAAGATGCTGCTCAGTGTCCTCCAATGAGTCAGCCAGATGAAAATACCCATTAGTGAATCAGCCTGCTTTTTTCACGTACCACAAAATTAGTGCTGCATGCATCCTTGTAACACACCAACATTACTATTCCTGCTGGGAGGAAACAGACGCTGTATTTTCCAGTGGCCTTAGAGTGGTGAGCCATTGTTAGAGAAATGGAATGGGGTTTCCAAGTATTCCGCTTTAGAAATATCACATAGGGTTGGTTCTTAAGAAAAATGTGGTAAAAGCTGCAGTTTAAATGGTTTTCACTCTTTTATTGTTAACTAGCCTTAATGCTGATACTGTTTGTGTCCACCGTGTTGTATTTGAGGCACCCGGTGAGATGTTCACCGTATTTTCTCCACTGATCTGGGCTGTGTGCACTTGTTCCCTAAATAGGAACGATGTCCATGGCTGTGGTTACTGCTCGGTGGTGGGAAGGACAGCAACCAGGACTGCAGCAGTTTTGTGCTGAGGTGGCTGTGTGCGGCGACAGCCAGGTGGTCCTCGGCCATGACCAACCCTCCTCCCGCACAGGGCACAGCCACAGACTGGTGCAGGTGAAGCTGATTTCAACCGTTTAGGAGCTAAGGAAAAGGTTTAATGTCACCTAAGAGGAGGTAGAGCCCCGACAACCAAAGAGGCAGCCTCCTTTTTGTCTGGGAGCATGGAGGTGACGCACACCAGCTGCAGACAGGTGGGCAGTCGATCCTCTCAGGGTTCCACACAGCTTGTGCTGCACCAAGGGGGCTAAAACTGAAACAGGCTGATGTTAGGGTCACGGTGGCTGTAATTTTTTAGCCTTCTGTGTTTTCACAGCACTGACACCCGCATGAATAGGCCTGAAGGTGTCCTTGGAAGGCCTGGCTTTCCTCCTTTGTACCCGAGGGACAGAGGCTACTATTGCTGGGTGCTACAGGCTGGGGGACAGCGTTGCTGTATAGGACATTAAATTAAATCATGACAGCAGGCTTGGTGATGATAGGGTCATAAACATTAATAAAGATGTATTTTTTTTATTATAACTTTTTTTTTTTTAACAAAAAGAATCACTTCTGGACTGCCAAGCGGCTGGTGCAGGTGAAGGCACTCAGCTCCTTACTTTGCCCCGAGGCTGGAGTTGCGGAGGCCCCTTTAAGGCTCTCACCATTTTGCGCCCTGCCCTGCACAAAGATGGCGCCCCCGCCCTCACTTTCCCCTCCCCGCCTCTATCATTACCCCCCCTCCCCTCACCACCGCGTCCTGCACAAAGATGGCAGCGTCCGTTCAGTCGTCATGCCCGCTCCCAAGATGGCGGCGCCCTCGTCTCTAGTGGCGGCGGGACGGGCTGATGGCGGCCATGCCGGGCGGGTGAGGTCAGTTCCGGGGTGGGGCCGCCGCGGTGCGGTAAGGGGCGAACAAAAGGAGCCGGCTTGAGGGAGGGCGGGGGCCGGGGCAGCCAGGTGGGTGCTGGCAGCAGGCAGGGGCTGCGGCTCTGCTCTCGCTGTCCTCCCGGGGGCGGCCGGGACGTTTCCCCCGGGTGGGGCGGCGGAGAACGGGACGGGTCCTGACCCCGCGGTACGCAGGGCTGGGGCCGGGGTCTGACGGCGGCTTGGGGGCCTCAGCCCTTACGGGAAGACAGCGGCTGGGGGGAGGGTGTCTGAGCGCCGAGCCGCCCCCGTCGAGGAGGGGAGGATTTGCTGACTAATTAGGCAGCGATTCCGCTTCTCCGAGTCCCTGCCCCGTCAGGCGGCGGTACGAGCCGGGGCTGGGGGCAGGTAGGTGCCCGCCACGTCCGTGGGGCGAGGTGGGGCCATCCCGCGTGTGTGTCTGCGCTGGGTGTCCTCTCGGCGGGACCTCCCTTCTCCGGTACGGAGGGGACGAGTCCCGGTTCGTTATCTGGCAGCGGCGCGGGGGCCGGCAGCTGGCTGGGGGTCTGTTTCTGTCGTACGGAGGATCTGTTTTCCGTGTCTGGGAGCCGCGGCGGCGGGGCGGGTTCGCAGGCAGGTGGGGCTGGGTGCGGGTGCCGAGATGCTCTGGCGAGGGGCTGGTGCTGAGGCCGCCGCCTGAGAGGAGCTGGGGGGAGAGAAGGTCACAGAGTCCTCTCCTTTAAACGTTTCCTTTGCGGTAGCCTATCCCAGCTAAAATAGGGCTGCCCGGCTACGAGGGTGTTGCTTCAAAATCTGTCAGCCCTAATCGTAACTTTGGGACCAGGAGGAACCTCTTCTTGGAACATTCTCCCCACCAGTATGGAGTTGTTCTGTTTGGGGCTGGTTTTGGGGTTTTTTTTCCCGTGCTGTCTCTTCCTTTTGATTTTTTTCCGTGTTGTTGACAAAATGCTTTCTGATGTTCTGCAGCCCTCTCCTGCGTAGCTGGGAGGCTGGATCCTGGAGAGATCTCCCAAAGCTTCTGTCTTTTTTTTCCCATGCCCCACGCTGACAGGCAGGAAGCAAGGGAAAAAAACCAAACAGCTTGTAATTCTTGCTGGTGGTGTTAAGTTCTTGCCACTTTAAAGATAGATGCTGGTGATTGTATGTTGTGAGGAAAGGGGACAGCTGCTTGAATCCAGAGTGGTAGGATTTACATTTTCAGATACTGCTGATGGTAATGCTAAAAAAAAAAAAGCTATATTTTTTTTTTTCAGACTATAAAGTGGGTAGTAAGGCCATTAATGCCTCTTCCTATCTAAACCAAGAAATTGTTCTTCCCACAGGTTAATCTGTCCCTACCAGTTTAGGCTTAGTTATAATATTCAGCATCTCCTTTGGCTGGGTCTGTAGCACCTGCTTTGTTGGCTCTTGGAGCTCTTGCCATCTTTCTAGGCATCAAGGGTGTCTCTTTCTGGTTCCCAGTGACCCTTCTTGATTCTTACATATCCTTTGCCAAACTTTTATGACACAGTCTCTCTGTTAGCTTGATCCCATCTTCTTTGCTGACCATCTGTGTTTTGTTTCAGGGAAGCTGTTCCCATGGCGTGTGGGGAATGCAACGCTGCAGCACCTGCTCAGGATCCAGCACGCGCGAGCATCTTCCCCTTCCAGCACAGAGGACTGAAGTGCAGATAGCAGAACCCAGCTGCAGGGTAAGGGCCACAGGCTGGATCTTCTGTGGTAAAACAAAGCCCTCCCTCCAAAGGTTACCAGGATACTACTTAAACATAGTTGCAAAACACAGGGCAGTGATGAGATGACTGATAAGGAGCAAGGAAGAAAGATGGTTGATCAAAGGGTGACATGGGAAGAGTGGTGTTACGCTAATGAAATTCTCTAGCCCTTAGTCAGCTTGAAGATGGAAAGAAAGAGTAAAAAAGGAACAGAGCCTTGTCCAAAGTAGAATATGACTGTTACATGTGACTCATGCATCGAACTCCGGTCACATAAACCCCGACTTCTCAACACTCGCAACAGTAAATACTTGGAGGCTGTCCAGTAGATGGTTTGGTGACTGCTGCTTAAAGAGAGTGCAGCTGAGAAGTGGCAAGAACTGTTGGGTTTGGTAGGTACTCTTCCATTCCCCATGGGGTGCTGTTTGTGTTGCTCTATAGCCATCTCCTGGCAATATTTCACTGTGAACTCTTAGGAGTTCACTGACTCGTCACCCATGTGGGTGTCAGTTAGGCAATGACAGAGCCTAATTACAAGAAACTCCCTGCTTCCTTGGTTCTTCACTAGGATAGTGATGAAAAGTATTGCAGATTTCTGTGCTTATCTTCAAGCTGTGAAATGTTGTCCAGATTGTCCATGTTCTGAGCAGTGTGATGTGCTTCCAGATTACCAGTATCCCTAAGACTCGTTTGATGTTCCGTTTGGTGTTCTGGCAGTTCACTAATTTGTTTTTCATTCTGATCCTCTCGTGGTATTTGTAAACCCTCACTTTATTCACATAGGTCAGACACAAGGTGCATAAATATTTCCTTAAAGTATGCCAGGAGCCACGGGTTAAAAGCTAATGTTTCCATGTCTGAAATGTGGAGTGCCTGAAGCCTTCCAGTGATGACTTACTGAATGCTTCGAGTTGATTACATTCTAGTAAGTGCTGCAGGCATTCAGAAAGATGGTCTGTGGTTTTCTGATGCTATTTTTATTTTCTTAAATAAGCAGTGGAGGTCAAATGTTTAAGTTATTGTGTTACTGCTGTGTGATTGGAGCAGGCTTATTAGAAGATTTCACAGCCTAAAGAAGGATTTTGTTCAGTAGAGTATTTTAAAAAGGGAGTAAAACTTTCTTCTGGTGTTGAGCCTGACTGGTGTCTAGGAAAATGAAGGTGCAATGTCAGGTGAGTGGTGGTAGAGCACAGAGAAGGGTTCAGAAGGTTTGTGTAGGGCACTCTCATATGAGCAGGGAGGGATGCATAGCTATTGTTTTGATAATGATTAAAAAATAACTTATTCAGCTGCAGTGTTGTAAGCCTCCTTTGTGTGGTTTTTTCCAAGTATTTTCAAAAATAGCCTCAGTTTAGGATATGCATGCTAATACTGAACAGTCTGTGAGCTTTGAAGAACATGTATTGAATGCTTCCAAGCAGGTTTTTCCTTAAACTGTTGATGGGGTGCATGTATTTTGTGTTGCAGTTTGAAATCCAGTTCATAGGGCTGGATTGTAGGTGTCCCTCCTGCTGCTATGAAGCTGCATTTGAAACTAAAAGCTCTTCAGTCATGACATTCCTTCTGAAATAATAGTGCTTCCTTCTCCTTGTGTACTAAACATTGTTAACATTTGCTGTAGAATTACCTGAACAATTCAGGAAGCGAGTTTTGTGGCAGATTTGCAAGCTGCTTCTCCAGCAACAGCTCATGTTTGTGCATGGTAAAGGTGTGTACTTGACTAGTTAACAGGTCCTTCTTCAGAGTCTTGGTTTTATCAGATCTTGGTGATGAAAGATTAAGTGGCCTGTCCTCTATTAATCGACTCATGGCAGTCCTGAGCTGAAAGTCATAGGGACTGGTTTGGAGCTCATGGTCCTGAGGGCAAGGCTCGTAGCAGAACAGATAAATACGTAGGTACTTCTTTCTGCAGACTGAGGGTAAATATTATTCTGCTGATAGCCGATGTTTTACTTTACTTGTTTGTGCTCTCATCTGCATCTTCTTTCATCTTAACTAGCTCATCTTTTTGAGCTTGAAAACATCTGTGGCAACACCCATGGATTTATGCATCTTGTGTCAGTCTGTCAACAGTCAAGTCAGATTATCCTCGCTTAAAAGTTTTTGCTCACTTAGAATCTAGTGTCTCGATTTCCTGATCTGTTGTTAGATATGTGAAAGCTCTGCTCTGTCCACCGTTTCTGTCTTCAGCTGGAAACCGTTGGTTACCTTCTTTCTGTGACTCTTCTCAATACTGGAATTATATGCTGAAGAACCTTCTCCTGCAGCTGTCCTGGTTGTTACCAGTTAATGCTGTTTATCTTTAGTTACTAACAGAATGAATTCAATCACTTGCATTAGTACAAGGGAGTGTTTTGTAGCATCCCGTTGGAACAAGGCAGTTGAATTTTTGCAAGACACGCTCCAGTGCTCTGTCCTTGAAGGATTTTTTAATGGCAAAGAGAAAAATAATTTTAGATAGGAAGCCTGTGGCCATGTACATTCAGAATTTATACGCTGACACAGACGCTTTTCTCTGGTTTGCATCACTTCACAGGTCATCTGATAGCACTTGAGTTTACATAGCTGTATGACACTGACATACAGTCCCTGCTCCAAGTGTCAGTGATCCTGATAACTTCAAATTGTGTTCAGTTCTGTGCAGCTTGTGCAGAAATGCTGTCAGAAGTCTGAAAATGCGTCAGGCCAAGCTGGCTCTCTGGCCTGGATTGTTCTGATAGCGCAGATGTTCTTTCCTATACTTGTTAGGACAGACTTACATGTGTGACAGTGAACAGGAGCTGTTGCACTAGACTGTTAGAAAGTGAATGTCAGGCCTGTATGTGACAGGAAGAATCAACTAAGAGGTAGCTGTAAAGGTGATAAAGTGCTCTCCATAGTGTAGATGGATTATTCTTTTTCACGAGCTTCAGAAAAGATGTGACCCAGTCTGTTCACTTCATCCTGCTCTATCTTGTAGCTTGGGTGGGGCTGACTGTTGCATACAGCTGCTGGATGGTTGTGTGAAAACCAGCTTACCTTGCACCCAGCATTGAATTCATTGGCTCTTCCCCTGAGTGAGGAGTGTAAGTTCTGGCAGCTGCTGTTCCATTGCTCCGAGTCTCAATGGTAAATGACCCTTTAATCTTCACATGTTCGCTTTTCTATCTCAGGAGGGATTATTTTTTATTATCTTTTAATGTAGGAAGAGTTTGATGTGGAGATAAAGGTTGGTCGGAGCTTTGGCATCTGGCTTCACTGCTGTTTATTTCAAAACAGCAAAGGACAAAATTTCTTGAGTTGTTCCATCTCACATCTTGGACTTTTCCAGTTGATCACGTGGCTCTCTGTGCTTGGAAGGTTTTCTGAGGGGTGCCTGAAAGCAGCTCTGTTTCACTCTTTCAGCTTTTTTTTTTTACTTTTAATTCTGGCCCTAATAAACAGGAGGGGAGGAGACATAAATTCCCAGTCCTGTTTCTGACCAGTAAAGCTCTTGCATTTCCTGATCTTTTTGAACAAAGACCTCTGTGTCTTGCCCTTCTTTAGGATTTCAGGTGGCAGCATGTTGGGGGGGGGGGGGGGAGGCTTTTTTGTGTTAAAAACTTCGTTTAGCATGTTGTGGTTCTTCAATAATCGGGGATACGGTCTTAACAGCATCTGGATTTTTTTTTTTCTTTTT
>JANIJG010001525.1:50875-61842 GCA_024611175.1 Megaceryle torquata | reverse complement strand
CTTGTGCTCCAGCTTATATCCATTCCCCCTTGTCCTATCACAGGGCATGAGTGAGAAGAGGCTGTCCCTTTCCTCTTTTCCTGTGAAAGACAGGAGGAGACTAGACTGGAGGCATTGAAATACTTTCAGAAGATAAGTCTGGGACATAAATCTTTGTCTCTTCATTCGGCTTCACCTCAACTAGCCTCTTAGTACACTAGACTCCAGAACAGTGATTGTCCCTGTCTCTTGTGTCCCCTAGAATGATTGATTTCTACAATGGCCTCATATGTGAATATTGTCCTCTGCTCTGCTGGCTTCAACCAATATATATATACAGTTAACCTAGACTAGTCACTCCTAACACTTAATGTGCATTTAGCTTATTGTTCTTGCTTTTAATTGAAATCTAAAGAGGGTGTGTGCCTCAATGCTTAGTTTTCTTTTTGTTTCCTCACAACTATTAACATGGATTATTTATATCATCATTCTATAATATTATTGATGTAATACTTTAGAAATTGACACAACAATGGACAAAGAGAAGGGTATTGCTGTATTTACTAGGCAGTCCAGTTCTTTTAAGATATTCAAGTTTTCTGTGGAAAAGGTCATAACCTCTGAGCTTTTAGGTTTCATCAGAAATCATCACTTGGAAAAATCAAGAGCGTGGTCCAAATAATTTCTGTTTGTTTTCTTGAGGCAATCTCTGCTTCTAGTAGACTTTTTCCTTTCTGAAGAAGAATATTTAAAATAAAATGCTCAGGTTTTAGCTGAAGTGTATTTCTAATCAGTGGGTTTAGTTTTTAATGCAATTTCAAATATGAACTTATTTATGTTTTAAAACATCAATTTTCATTTAAAAGAGAATCTACTCTGGGTGGTTGTTGTTAGAGTGAAATACCACAGTGGAAAGTTCTTAGATCAACCAACTGAGATCTCTTATAAAACTCCCACTTCTTAGTACAATCATTACATGTGCCTACTTTTTATCATGCTTTTTGTTGGAGAAATCACCAAAACCAGGACAGAGATATTGAGAGATACTAAACAGAACTGAAATACTGCCAATAAGTTTAGTCATGATCATTACACCAGTCATATACCTTTTATGTTTCTTCATCTCTTGTATACTTTTTCCAGATAGAAATCAAATAACTTAAGAATGGAAAAAAAATAAAATAAAAAATAAAAAAATCATGTGTATATCTAAGGAATCCAATTCTGTGAAGTGCCATTGTGATACAGGACTGGTCCATGTGAGGGTGAAGAATGAAGAATATGTCAGTCCCCTTTCAAATGTTGCTCAACCTGTGTTTTTTCCTACTGTTGTTTTATCTAGTGTAATTTCAACCTACTACCAACTCCAAAGGCTTATTATACTACAGTGCAAAGCTTAATTATACACATCTGAAGTAAAGTGCCGATGAAACAGCTCTTCACCAGGCTGAATATTAAAATGGTTCAAAATAAGATATTTGCTGCATTTACAGATGTAAAAGATTCTGTGGTTGCCCAGCAACCAGGGGAAAAATAGCAAACAGAGAACGCTGCTCTTCACCAGCAAACAGAGAATGCTGCTCCAGGGGGAGCACTGGTGCTTCATTGTCACCAGAGGTAGTCTGAAATGGAAAACTATCTTTGCTAATCTGGATTCCTGATCAGATGAACACACCCACCTCCTTATGGACTTGTTGATCTTCACATAAGACATCATTAGCTGAAAGATCAATGTGGCCGTAGAAGCACTCACACAAATTGCTAGCTGTGTATCCAGCCTTTCTTCTGAGAATGCATGGAAGGGGAGTCATCTCTGTAGAAAGTTAATTGGACTTTGAGGAGTGTCACTGCCTCTAAGCATTTCATGGGGCTACACCATGCTTGCTGCTGTCACATAGTCACCTGTCAGGGTGTTGAATCACAATCATCAAACATGGATCTATCTTGTCTGTGACTGAAGCTCACTTCTTTTTATCCTTCCCACCATGGACTTCAGACTGTCCCTTCCCCCTTGTAGCAGCTTTTCATGTTTTGGTAGAATGTTAACATTTTCACTTCTCTCTCCTCTCCATGGTCTTTGCATCCCTTAGACTTCTCTTTGTAGCTCCCTGTTGCTAGACTTTACATAATTCTTGGTGTTTTCTTCTGGATTCTGTCCAGATGGTCTGCATTGTTGTTGACAGCTACTCTAGCTATGAGCTTACCTGTGCTGGATGTATGCAGCTCCTTCCCCAACTGCTGCAGTGCAGAGAGGGACCAGCTGATTGCAGGACTGCATGCCCACATGGCACTTTAACCAGCAGTGAAGTGCATGCTGGTTGCTGTGCTAGGCTTACATCTCGTGTAGAGGTCTAGTTGCTGAAGGACACTGCAGATGGGTCATTCCATGTACCCAGAGGCACCCTCCTGGCCATAGCTTCACCAATGGGGAAATCGCTTTGAGCATAGTGCTGCTAGATGTAACCAGTATGTCTCTAAGTCTCTGTTTCATTGTCATCCTTCTCTTTATTCATCCCATACAACAGCATGGTCTTGATGACTTCTCTTCACCCTATGATCCACAGCAGCCCCCATTTCTGCAGAAATGCTATTTATTCCAGATTAGTGTTACTGGGTTTTCCCACCACCACTTGGGACCTTGCACTTAAGCTTGTTGAATATCATCCAGCCTCCCCATCAAAGGGTTGTTGAGGTGGCTCAAATTAAGATGGTGTTTGGACACCTGTTTCTGCCTTCGCTAGTGTAGAAATTGCATACTGAGTACGAAGTGAACCAGGAAAGAGAGGTACATAATCACCCAGGGAAATTATGCCATTGTGTAGCGAAGGGGGGAGAGTGAACTGAAAAAGGTGCCTTATGATTCAGAGGAATAATGCCAGATTTCTTTGCTCTGAGTTTAATCCCAAGGAGCAGTTTGAGTGCTGAAATGGTGAAAAGTAGTGGAGACTTTAAAAATAATTTTCGTACCAAAGAAAGTAAAATGAAATTTTCAGGGTGTAAGGAAATTCAGTATGGAAAATACGGATTTGCCTGCTTAATGCCCAGTGCCTCTTGCTGTACTTTTGTCAGGTTGGTCTCCGTGTGCAGAAAGGCTTTGGTTGACTAATGTACTTGATATCTGATGCTGCCATCAACTCTTTCCTCTTCGCTTTCAAAAACCCCCGATTTTTTTATTTTTTTTTCATGGTGGAGTAAGACAAAACCCATACAACTCTTTTAACTTGGGAGAGTTATTTTGGTAGTAAGAAGGAGAAATAGACAGGAGCAGTGTAACTTCCCTGGTATTCTGGCTGGTACCTAACAACCAGCTTCTCAAGACACTGGCCTCCACAATGCAGTCATTCTCCTAAGTCTGTGTTTCATAATTGGCCTTTCTATTTTCCCAGTGAATTCCTTCCACACACTTTCACAGCCTGGATATAACTGTGATTAAAAAAAAGATAATCTTGCCAGCTCATTATATTCTGTCTTTTATAAACTGAAATATGTAATGTCTATATATTAACTTTTCTAACTGTGAAAGCCTGACATTGTATAGAGCTTTCTAAAGCTTCAGATTATGTAGTGAGCTTTTTTCCTACTAACTTCTGGTTTAAAATGGTTGTCTAAGATGCAAAATACAGTTCCAGGGCTTCATTAGTATCTGTATCACAGGAACAGTACAGACAAAGCTGAGAGGTAAATGGTGCGAGCAGTATTTGTAGCCAGTAGTGCTATGCAGTATCCTGCACTTCTCCATGTCAAGGAAGCCGATCATTTAAAGCTCTTCAGCAAGATCTGCAGGTGAGAGCTTTGGGGCTTATGATTCCATGTCACTTAAGTGTTTTTGGAAATTTTCATTGATGTGTACAAATTTTCATTGACATGTATGAATTCAGGGGCCTCTAAAAGGTTCTTAAATCTGTCTATATTTCAGTTGTTCACCGTAACTCTGTTAAAAATATGAAAATCAAGTTTACTTTCTTAAGTTTGTGCTGGTTTGTTGTGATGAAACTAAATCTTATGAAATTATAAAGTAAAAAACTTAGCTCCTGATGTTGCAGTAATTAAACACATGCTTACTTTTAAGTACTAAAGCAGTTTGTGGAAGACTTTGGGAATAACTATATGGGTAACATTTCAGTATTGTCTGTTTTGCCCACTGGTTTTTTTTTTTGTAGATTGAGTTAACATTATCCAACAATAGCAACATTTAAGAAAGACACCCTTTTCAATTTCCTTCATTATAGAAGTTTACCTAGAATTGTAGCAATTCAATTGTTCAGATAATTTAAGCCTTTGAAAAAAGTTAAGTAATCTATTTTTAAAATGTGAAGTAATTTCAAAAGATTGGAGCTGACGAGGTGCAATCACTGCTCTTTGGGTTTTTTTCAGTCATTTCCCTCCTCTGCCGCCTTTGCTTTGTTTGTTGTTCAGTTCCCTGCTGGCGGTCTTTTTCCTTGTCCACCCGTTTCCCACTTGCTGTGTTCTTTCTTATCTTCATTTTACTGTTCTGTTGCTGGCTGATGCAGCATTGCCAGCTCCTTTGATTTGCTTAAAAAAACTATACTGCAAAAGCAGTACCTGTCTGCTGAGGCTTTGATTTGAAAGTATGGGACCTGTCAGAGGGCCTGTTGTCCTTCAGCATTGAGGGCTGGCAAATATTTTAAGGATGTGCTGCTCAGCAGCTGTGGTGTGTTATCTCTTATAACTGGTCAGCAGGATTTTCCCTCTAGACTTCAATCTGTAGGCTCATAAACACTTTTTATAAAGTGTCTGGCATCTGCTCTCAGGAAGGTGATTCAGGGATAAGCGAAACCTGTGTTAGTTAATGAGATTATTCATAGGTGGTTTTTAATAGGTGATCTTGTATGTTCAATAGCAGATGTAATTAACTGTGCTTTTCCCAACAGTGGAAGTATTCCAGCAGCAGAGATAATCAATTCACATTCACACTCGTGCAGACATACCTGGGGTGCTGCTGCTAATTTTCAGTCGAAGCAGTTGCCCTGGTAATTTTAATAACATTGCCAGAAAGCTCACAGAGAATCCAAGGTGAAAAAGCAGACGTGCACAGAGCAGAAGGTGCACCATCTCCCAGTGCAGCCCCTTTCCTTTGGCTCCAAGAGAAAGCAGGCAACATAGGTCAGGGTAATCCATTACCTGTCAGACCAGATGTTGCCTGAGACCTGTCACTGCCTACCAGGCCAGAGTGGTTCTGTGGATGTGTGAGGAAGAGGAAGGCCAGGTAAAGCCGTGCAGCTGGGGAATGCAGCTGCAAGGGCACAAGGAGCCATGTGAGGTGTTCCTCTTCTGTGTGAGTTGTGGTACTCTGTCTACTGTCTTTCCACCAGGAGGTCCAAGGGTCTCTCCTTAGGAGATGAGTCATTAGGAGGGACTGTGAGATGAAGTGAAAACATTTTTCTAGCATCCTGAAGATAGATATTTATTCAGGTTAGCTCCCTCTTGCTGTGCCTTTGCTTTTAGATTTAGTATTAGTAATGGCAGTAATATTGAAGCTGTCTACAACACAGGATGCACACGGTCTTGATGGCTTAAAACATTTTGATTCAATAAAATTGGGCAGACAGTGCTATTGGCAAGGTAGTTTGAGCAGGACTGCTATCTGATTTGTCTCCAAGCCAGCATGGCTTGATGATTTCTGCAGACCTGAGCTTTGCTGCATGAAATACAAAGCAATGGCCATTTGTTCAGAGGGGTTCCAGGCTGCTTTGCAAAGGTAGCCACTTTGCAAAAACTAATTCAAGGGAGTTTGAGCAATTCTTTGGTTGGTACAAAAAAGCTGTGCTGATTTATATATTTGAATACAAAGGTAGTTGTGGACTAGTGCATAAAAGCAGCAATCATATAAAATGCAGAATGTAGCTTGAAATAGACTTAAAAGCTAGCAAATCCAGCAAGCCAGAAGAGAAAAAAAAAAAATGGTGAGGATTTTATGGTCAAAAAAAGCCAATTAAAGCTCTACAGAGCTTATAGAAGAGATTTAAGCCTAAAGCTTCCATGAAAGCTTGCAGAACATATGCCAAAGTAGAAAATTAGCAACAGTTTGCAGTAGCTAATACTTTTATCCAAAGTGAACTCTGTCATCTTAAATTGTTACTGTTTATAATCTGAATTGACTACACTCATTGGGAAGGGAAAAGCAGATGTGGGGTAGGTAATGGGGAAATACATAGGAAACAGCATGTCACCAAACAACAAAAATAAGTAATCCGGATCTTCAGGTAGTGGTGTAATGCTGAGTTCAAGGATGATACTGGGTAATTTTGCTTAAGAACACATGCTTGTGTTGTAATTTGCCTGCTATGCTCTCAGAGGGCTATAAATCTAAGTCTTGTTAAAGTATGTTTGTTTCAAAACAGTTTCTGATACCATCTGGGGGGAGGGAGATGTGGATTTGTGAGTTGAGAATTCATGATCCCAGCACTCTGAAGGATCCTTCTTTTTTCTCCTCTTCTTCAAGGACAAAACATTGGGAGTCATAAAATATTTAGTAACTTTTAAAGGAACAATTTGCGGGTAAATAGGTTGTACCTCTGTAGAACACATTCTTGTGCTGCTCCTGAATATATAGAACCGGAAAAAAGATCCAACCAGATGCTTTGGTAGGATCAGCTTTTCAATAGACAATCCTAATCATTTTAAATTGGTGATGAGAGAATTTGCTAATGCAAACAACCAAAGGTGTTTTCAGTAAAGGGTATTGGAAGGGTCACCTATATGCAGAGACACTACTTCCATTCACTGTGTACAGTACTGCCTAGTACAATGTTTTATTCCTCTTTAGACACAGCAAAAGTATGATTAATATTAATAGCAGTAACAATATCAGGATAATAATCTCTTGGGGAAAAAATAGTGTGTCTCATTTGATGATGCATTGTAAACTTTTCTAAAGAAAAATTCTTAGCAGTGCAATTGGAACTACCCAAGGACAACAGTCCATATGAATTCAGACAAATAACAGTTTTATATTTAGCTGTGTCAAATTGATCTCGTAGTCTTTCTTGTGCTGCTGCTGGGTCAGTGGTACAGACTCTGTTCACCCTCTGAGTAACTGGCATAATCTGAATCAGTTTCAGAAGAGGTTGTCTGAAATGGTTTACATTTATTCTAAACACTTTTTCTTATCAACACTTAGTACAGAAACTGAGATGATCGGTCCAGAATTACTACCGCAGTTATGTGTTATTCCATTTTCTCCAGTTCTGCCAAGCACCTTTATCTTTTTTATTGTTAAAAATTCTAGTCTATTCTCAGGAACTATATTTTTAAAATTGGATGTACTAATAAATGTTTGCTTCTATTTACCAGCTGATTTTCTCTTTTAAATAATCTGGCAGGAAAAAAAATCCTTTATTCGTACTAATTCTTTTGGTTTTGATGGGAGATAGACTTAGGAACTTACTTTCTAATAAATTCACTTGTTGCTTTTGGGAGGAAAAGACTAGGATTCAGAAAATGAGCCAGCACAACTGTGACTGAGATAGGACAGTGAGGAATGAGTCTGGGATCTGGAGAGAATTATGAATGACCCAGACTATGCAAAGTCAGACATGAAGGCAGTCCTCAGAAAATGACAGCAGAAAAGTCTGGTTCTGGTAAAATATTCTCCCTTTTAGAGCTGGAAATGTGGTCCAGGATTTATGAATCTCATCATTCTTCAAAGTTAGCAATTAACTATGAAAACCTGTGTGTGCCTCATGGTAATTAGCCTCTGCTAATCACGTATCTGCTGTCAGTTATTCCACTAGTTCAAGTAACAGAAAGATAGTGCATCCAGAAAGATTTGACCTGTCTTGATGATCGACATTTCAGTAGGATGCTGTGACATTCTTTTTTTTTTCTCACTTTCCTTTACTTTAGAAGTAGTAAAATACAAAGAAATGCTCATTTAAATTGAAATCACTAAGATAGAAAAGTGGAGTCATTTGTGATGCCAGAATTCAAGTTGCCTGTACAACCTGGAGGTGACCCAGTATGTGTAGGTGGAGTCATAAGGGTCACTGAATCCAGGCCACTGCAGTCTCAGGCAGCAGATCAGTAGCTGCTTATGTCAAAACAGTGTACATCTCGACATCTTCTCCACATGCTTTTACTCATCACTGGTCATAAAGTACTTTAGATCCTGTAGTTACCTTCCAATAAACTCTAGACCTATTGAAAAGGACCAAAAAATGTGCCAGGAGAACAGAACACAAGAGGTGAAGGACACTGCTCACGTTCTAGGTCCTGCAGTTGCCAAAAATTTATTAGTTAAATTTCATCTAGACCATATCACAGAGGAGGGTGAGAACAATGTTGATATTCTGGACCCAGTGTGTGGTACGTGAGGCATGTGGAAGACACATCAGTCAGGCACATGAGAGACTGACAGACATGAGAGCTACTGGGAAAGCCAATGCTGTTCTCAGCTCTACACATTTCTGTCCATAACCAATCTCAGAGGAAATGGGAGAGAATCATGATAGACTTGACAAGAGGAAAACCATCAATTAACCAATGAAGACAACATAAATATGATGTGAACAAATGGCAGCCATCTGCAAAAATGTTGCAGTTCTCTTGTACCAATCTGAGCTGGTCTCTCTCTGCATCTACCGCACAATTGTTTGCTGCATCTGTCAGTTGCTCCAGGACAGGAAGAAGCTGCAGGCACCATTGCATATGCTCTAGGAAGCAAGTACAGCAACATCAGCCACCCACTCAGCTACCTGCAGGATAGAAAACTGAGCAGCTCTGTAGAGCCTGCATGCCTGTATTCAGAAGGTGGTGGTTCAGGGCTTTGATACAGCAATGGATGCAAATTCATACCTCTTTCTCAAGGTGCTACTACAACAGTGAGCTCTGGGAGGAGTTGATACTGCAGGCTTCCAGCAGTACCCTACTACCTTCTGTTTTGTATACTTCTGTTTTTATGGTAGAGACAGAGCTGTTGCTGCAGAGTCATTGTAGCGAAATGGAGTTTTGAGCAAGCAAACTAAATGGAGAATTTGTTTAAAAGGCACATGCTGGGCTTAGTATTAAAAGTCCTGACCCATCAGATTTGATGGAAGGCTAAACAGGCACCACTAGAGAAGCATGGGCCTGACTGCAGCAGCATGAAAACAATGAAAAAGAAAAAAGCCACATCTCAGCATTTCTTATGTGACATAGCTTGCAGCTTGCTTACATCCCTTTCCTTAATGCTGTTTTATTTTTATTTTATCCATGAGTATGTGCATTCTTTATAAATAGACATACAGAAGAACATGTTCTTATTTACACAGCTTTGTGTGTACAGCCAGTTTGCAGCTTTAAGTAACGTACTATGTTGATAATAATACTGGTATCATGCATATGGACCAAATGTTGATCATTCAGATTTTAGCTCTCCTTTGGGAGGCAATTTTAGAACTTTGTGTTGCATTATTGTCTTTTGCACAGTAAGACTAGAGATTTGCTAAATCTGACTAGGTTTGATACAAGTCATAGGAAGTGATTTTGTGGTTAAAGTTGATTCTAAATGCAATTTGTGTGTTTAAGACCACACTTGGAATTCAAAAATCCTTCTGACACTCCACATGTCTTTGTCAGAAATAGAAAAGTAATGAGGCATTGTGTAGAAGTCAAGAAATGCGTGTGAATATTTGCAGGCTGGGAGGTGCACTTCTTCAGAAAACTTTTAAAAATGAAGTTTCTTCCTGCCTTATGATTGTCAAAGTAGTAATTATTCTAGAAATGTAATCATTGAGTAATATTAAGAACAATATTCAATTTCTCAAGTCTGAGGCCATCACTAAAAAAAAATTAACTGAATTCATAATGGCACATGTTTTTGCATTTAAAGAAAAAAATCAATGAAGTTCTTTAACTTACCATATGCTGATTAATTACTCTTCCGGGAATATAGAATAAATGAGAAAAACAAAAATCCAAGAAATGTGTCCACCTTTTGCAACTTACTCATTTCACTTTGAGGACATATTTCTTAAGATTTTCTTGTCACAGAAGAAATGTCAAACAAAGATAATAGAGAAATTGAGAATGTTTCTTTAGAGGTAAAAATTTAATAGCTTGCTGAATAAGAAGAGAGTAAATACTCTGTCTGTGGAGCTCACAGTTAATAGAGCTATGAGTTATTACAAGGAAAGACAAATGGATACAACTGGAAAAACAAAATCCTCTTTGAAAAATGCAGACTAATACAAGGAGGCATTTGAAAATGAATGAGGTGGAAGCTCTAGTTTCTCAGAAGAGATAAAGGAGTATTCTCATGAGCAAATCCACAAATATGTTGAATTAATCAGAATATGCCTGAAGCTTTTATGACCTCCTTAGACAAGGAAAGTATTAAGAGTATTTTTCTAGATTACAGGTATTTTGATGTTTTATGAGGACATTATTACCACCATTTTTTAAAAATATGTGTGAGTGATAATGTAAGTGCAGACACATGGGCTTACTGTAAATAGTAGAGTTTACGCTCCAGATTCTCACTCTTTCTTTTCTGGGATACAGTTTGGAGTAAATCACAAATGAAGAGAGTTCGATGCTCTAACCTCTTTGCATGTTGCAAAACCAGTACAGTCTGTGATGCATTTAGGTTCTGTTTGCAGTCATCCTCTGGAAAGCTCCAGGAACAAAACCAGACTTTAGATCCACTTTTTGACTGTCACAGACAGCACTGTGAAGGAGCTAGGGGTATCACAGGGTGTCAGGGGTTGGAAGGGATCTTGGAGATCTTCGAGTCCAACCCCCTGCCAGAGCGGGATCATACAAAGGTCACACAGGAACTCATCCAGGAGGGGTTTGAAAATCTCCAGAGAAGGACACTCCAAAACCTCTCTGGGGAGCCCGTTCCAGTGCTCTGTGACCCTTACAGTAAAGAAGTTCCTCCTCATGTTAAGGCGGAACCTCTCATGGTCCAGTTTATATCCATTCCCCCTTGTCCTGTCACAGGGCACGAGTGAGAAGAGGCTGTCCCTTTCCTCCTGACACTCAGCCCT
>JANIJG010001525.1:13502-29570 GCA_024611175.1 Megaceryle torquata | reverse complement strand
TGAACCAGGGGAGATTCAGGCTGAATATTAGGAAGGATCTCTTTACTGAAAGGGTTGTCAGGCATTGGAATAGCCTGCCCAAGGAGATAGATGGTGGAGTTACCATCTTTGGAAGTGTTTAAGAGCTGGGTAGATGTTGTGCTTAGGGACATGGTTTAGTGGTTTTGAAAGGGCTAGGAATAAGGTTGGACTTGATGATCTTGAAGGTCTCTTCCAGACAAAGCTATTCTATGATTCTATGTCATTTGGTAAAGAAAACCTGCATCGGGTCTTAGAAACCGCATTGATGATGCTGTGATATTGAGGCTCACCCAAGAGGAAAAGGCTTAAAAAAATTTATTATCTCTCAGCTTAGAGGATTTCAAGGGTCTTAGTGAAGTCAAGTGCCTCTCTAGAGAGAGGAGTTCTCCAACTTGACTACATCCCTTCTTATGCCTGAAGGGCTCAATTGTGAAGTTTGAGATCTAATTTTGCACTGTAACCCAGCTACTTCTTTTGTTAGATTTTACTTCTTTCAAGAAAATTAATTGCCTTAGGCTGCCTTCCTTAAAAATATGACTCTTTCAGATGCCAGTTTTCCTTAAAGGAAAAAACCGCTGGTGTCTGAACTGGCTGTGTTTAGCAAACACCTCTTCCCAGAACTCCTGCAAAACCACTTACCACAGAGCTGCCCAGTTTCAGCTCTGGGCTTGTGGGGGAGATTTCCTTAGCATTTGATCAGAGATCAAGAGTTATTTATTAGTTAGTTATTAGCTCAGCATAGTTGGGGTTTTTTTAATTGCAAAATAATTAAAAAACCCCACAATAAATACAAGTAAAAATACTAATGTACTCTTGTAACATCTGTAGTCAAAACATTGGCGGGACTCTCTTGACAACAGGGCATCTCTATAAGGTTATATTTTAAGGAAGAATGGTGGTGGCAGGAAAACAGACTCACAAGTGCTTCTCAGTATAGAGTGGCTGTTTCTGCCCGCAGTGAGCTGCAGACATCAGCCTTCCGCCCACTGCTTACATCTTTCAGACAAGCACATTGTTCTTCCCATGCTTGAGAGGTGCAAACAGCCTCATTATTTTCATTCTCATCATACTTTATGCTCTCTTTTTTGTCATGTCTGCAAAAGTTACTGGTGGCTAGTTTGTATAGCTACTGCCTGTCTTGCTGACCAGCAGTAAGTTACAGCGCGCGCACTGCTAGCTTTGTCCATAACTTTCTGTTACTTCTTGCCTCATACCTAGATCTTAACCTGGACTGGACCCAGGAAAGCTTTTGTTGTTCCCAGGGACTCAAGGTAACAGTTGACTAGATGCATTACTGGTAGGTGGAGATTCAGGTAGACTTTTGGATTCTGTGAACTCTTTTTGGGCTGACTTCAGCAGATTTCCAGCAATGTTATTTGTGGTTGTTCTCATGATGAGCAGAGGATGCATTCACTTTCTTAGTATGATTCATTATTTTTCAGTGTTTCTTTAAGCACCTCTAACAAAGAATTGTCTTTGTGCTCATGTTGCAGCAGGAGTATGTGTGAATAAGCCTTCAAGCCACTATCAGCCTTGAGACAAATAGCTTGTGTCCAATGCATGGATGAACAACTTTTGACAAAAATAAATACATAGCATGAAATGTCCTTCAATTATTCTGCCCTGGAGCATTTCAGGTACTTTGGCTTCTCTTAACAGTATCTTGAGTCTGCATCCTTTGAGAAAAGCTATAAATTGTTCCACTGAGAGCTCTGATTGTTTTCCGGCCTTCAAGTCCTGTCTGTAGACTAAACGGTGTAGAACTGGGTTCTGTAGCAGTGACAGCTCCCAAGGAGAACTGTCAGCTTCCACAAGAAAAGCAGCAACACCATTAGAAAATGTGTAAATCTTTGCAAGTGGCATCTGCATCCTGTGATGGTGAAACATACTGTGAGTAGCCTGTCATCAAGAAGAGAATTTCTTCATGGTTTAGAGATCAGATGAGAGCTTACTTATCTATGGCTTACTGAAAAAACACTGTAAGTTCACCAGGCTGCTTCAAGAGATTTCTTAGGAACTTTTACATTCATGGCATGAACAGGTAAAACATATATTTCTCTGTGTACAGAAATACGTTTAACACTCCTGTACATCCAGTGAATGTAAACACCTCTGCTGGGACCTTTTAACATCTAGTCAGAAACAAAAGCAGAAAAAACTCTTCCTAACAGAGGAAAGCCTTAGGGTTTTTAATCTTTGCTGCTTTGCACTGGGTGGCAAGAAGCTTTTTGTAGTGATGTACACTTGGAATTCCCTGGGTTTGTCCAAGCTCTTGGGTGGCCTCTCAGATATTTTTTTTTGAGAATCATTGCAACACACATTGAAAAAAAAAAACTTTGTAAACTTGGGACTTTGGGCAAACAGATGGGGGTTGACCATCAAAATCTTTCATATCCAACTTTATGTTGAATACCTGTTATCAAGGAAATACTGTGTTCTGCACTTTATAAACATTCATCCATGGAAAGATTTTTATACTTTTTATACAGGTCTCTGCTTACCTCTGACCCTCCCTTGGGAGCCAAATTCACAGAAACCCATCAAGGAGTTCTAAATAGTTTCAAATTGCCTCAGATATCATCACTGTTTGAGGCTTCTTCTGGCAAGCCTGAATAATTGGCTCTATCAATTGCAAGTGGAAAGGGATTTTTCATCTTCTGAACCAATTTTGCTAACAAGTGTGGCTTGACAGCTCCATTCAGGATGCTGATAGCCTTTATTCCAGGCTTCAGAATACAGTGCCCTAGGGAACACGCAGTGAACTACAGCAATTACAACTTTTAGCTGTGCTTTCTTCGCCTCTTGGTTTCAAACGGAAGGATTATTTTATGTGTCATCAGGTGACACATTTGGTTTCCACGGGCTCAGGTCACTGCTGTTGGCACACTGACTGGTGTCTGTAAATCAGATTACATCTATCCAGCTTTAACCAAATTTTGTATATGTACCATGGTTAGTGCAGGCTCTGGAAGCCCTGCAGCTATGTTTACAGCGTGCTCTAGCCGGGCTAATTTACCTTGCCTCTCAGACGGGCTGTTTGGCTTAGGTGCCATATTAAAGTTCCAATACCATGGTCAGGACCCAGTTTAGCTAATTAAGAATTAGTTCTTATGTCTTCATTAAACTTTGTCATGTCTGGAGCAGAAATTCTCTTGACTCCTGTATAGGTTTTATGAGACAGAACTGTATATTTAGTATTTTTTATTAATATGATTTTAGGATTTTTCTTTTTTATTGGTGCTTGACGTGGGCACACATCTGCAAGCCAGTGAGCACTTCTGAGTTGAAAGTTTTCTGTCGTGATGAGATATCACACATGTTGCTAAGTACTGTGTTTTGTTCATGTTTTTCTTTTCCCTTGAGAGCAGGAGATGGGTTTGACTTTTGTATTTCTTCCTGGCAGCGAATGGATTTAGTGATGACCCTTGCATGACAAGGCAGTTGTTCCCATTTGTTAATAACTGCTGCTTTCTGAGGCCAGCAGGTTATGTGTTATGTTTAATTACCTCTGCCCCTGCCTGGCTGGAGATCTTAATTGCAGATACAGACTAGCAGGGTCAATGGTTACAAAATATGTGCCCACTGTGGAGTCCTGCATTCTATTTTTAAGCACATGTTCCTAGCCACAGCGCATGGGAGGTATTCCATTTGATGGACCTGAAAAGAAATAATGTTTTCTCACAAGGATCTTTTATCTGGAGATTAATATTCTGTACTTCCAGAGGACTCCTTGAGAAACATTGTCACTATCCAAATTAATAGTAGAGACTTCTACTAAGTACAACTGTTTCACAGATGGAAAGCATTACTTTCTTCCCTAGCAGTTCTATTAATGACATTTACTCTGGAATTTTCATACTATATTAAATCTCTCAAACCTGCCTTTTGTTAGTAGCTGATAACATTTTTTTCAGCATGATCCAATTATGAATTGCTTTTCCCACTGCCTTCACAGAAATCCACAACATTAGGAGCTTTCCTGAAAGTCTGTTTTTCATTTTCTTCCTTTTTCCTTTTGCCATTTGCCATTTATTGAGGTGACTGGGCTTGGTCTTAAATATAGGAATATTAAATCCAATCTGAAAAGAAAAGCTTTAATATGTCTTGGTCTTGTTAACATACACTTGATCAACAAAAGAGCAAAGGAATAAAAGTCTGTGAAGGTGTACTGCATACTTAAAGCACACAGGGGAAGTCAGTGCAAGGCAACCCAGTACCATGGGGAGGACTGCAAAGTATTCCTGATTGAGTCTGTTCCAGAGTCAGGAGCTCTGAAATAATTTCAGCACAGTGCCAGGCTCAGCCTGTGTGACCCCATCAAGGGGTGGAGCTGATAATCAGCCTGTTGATGCAGTACTCTCTGGTCTCACCAGATGCCTATCTGTGCAGAAGTCCCTTTCATCTGTGTAGAGTTACCGGCCCATGGGGGCACTCCCAAAATGATGCTCACCACTCTGTTGAGACTTAACCACAGAGAGCTTTCAAATTAGTCCTTTGCCACCCACACAGCAAAGCAGAGCGTAATGAGTGGTCTGTTATCGTGTGCGATGTCCCACATTAAGTTCACCAAAGACCTTCCTTTGACTTTCCAGGCATTGCTCACAGGGAAGTAGTATGCACAATCTACTAGTAGGTAACTTGGAAGATGAGAAGGGAGCAAGAGGCAGGAGCACAGGATTACAACACTTTGAAGACTATGCTGAAATTCACAGGACTAGTATCATATCTCTTTGATCTTTAATTTCCATTTTACTATGTGAGCTCACAATAATGTTCTCAAAAGAAGTGGTGTTGCTGGTATGTGACGGTGGTATGAAAGATAAAAATTCAGAACAAAGTGTATTATGCCCTATCAAAAGGCACATCTTACATGTTTTAGGCAGCCTGAGAGTTGTTCTCATTTGCATTAAAACCTCTTTCTGTAATTCTAGCAATGTGAAGAAACATTAGAGGCTATTTTACATGTATCTTATACCCAGACAAATATAAAGGGGTGAAGGGACCTGTCATGAATGTAATTAAGTCTTTCAGTAAAAAAATGGTTCAAGCACTTGTGAGCAGAAGGCTTCATAGACCAATGTAGAGCAGTAGTACCAACTTACCTTTAGTATGGGAGAATTTACAAAGTTGGGACTCAAGCTGTGTGATCCAAAGGGTAGCAGCACTGAGGAAAAAATTTATTCTATTTTCAAGCCTTCTACTTTTATGTTTCCTGTAAGGACTTTGGAAACTGGTAAGGCAGCTGCAGGGGGTAGAATGAGGCCACTGCTGGAGACTAACATGCCAATCTACTGGGGTAAAGCCAGGAGAGACAGGCAGTGGCAGGAAGGACAGAAAAGTAGTAGCAATAAGAAGGGGATAAGTGGGAGAAGCCAACCAGAAGAGGCTTGAAGATTGTGCTTGAGAGGAAATAATAAATTTTTTTTAGCACATTTCTGTTACTCAATATGGAGTTTGTTGCTCTAACACTGAAAGGTGGGTAAACTTACAACTCAGCAGTCCCATGAAAAGCAGTTTAATACAGCCCATTGAGATTTATGCTGAGATGACTTTACAGCATCCTGGCAGTTTCAAGAACTCTTTAAAATTGATAGGAACATTGTTCTTGTTCATTGTTATGCTTTTTTAACATACCAGTGCACTTGGAAATGAACTCAGTGTGACTCAGGATCAAGGATATTTCTCCATATCTAAAGCTGCCAACCAAATGGGTCTAACTGTTTCTCCGAGGAGCTTGAAGCTCTCCCCTCTTTGGTCTCATGGTGAAAGAAGAGCTGTAGATTTTTTTTTCTTCTCTTTTTTCTTTTTTCCTTCAATATTTGCACCTGCTGCTTTCTTGGATGTTCAGTTTTAATCACTAAGCTTTCCAGAACTGCCAGATAGAAATCTAATACGAGGGAGGCCTTGAAAATCAGTAGATATAATAATAAAAATAACATTTTAGTACTCTTTATGTATTCATTTAGTCATCTTATGGCTGAATCCTGGAGTGAATGTGCATCTATTTTGCAACCCTTCTCCTTAAACAATGGTACTAGGAATGTTTTTAAAGGTATTCTCACAGGAACACATCTGCAATTCTAGGGGAAGCTGAATAGCAAGTGTCTTGAGAATCACTGTGAAATGGGAGAAATGACAATGCAATAGATTTCCCTCAAAGGCTGAGTGTAATGAAACTGATATGATTCTTTGCACAGATTTCATTGTGTCTATCACACTGGGAGGATTTTTTCAGACAAAAGCACATGCTTCTTTTTTGGATACTGTGTTCCAATAACCATAGATTCATCGATACTTCCCTCTCCTTTGTAAACTAGCTGGTAGGTAGTTGTTTTCTTTTAATTTTGCCTTTTAAATATGAGATTTCCAAAGGTACACCTCACAGGCCCTCACATATTGTGAAAGCATCCCCATAAGATGCTCGTTTTGCTTCAATATGCCCTACATTTCTACTTTCTAACCAGACCAGACAGTTTAACACCTTCTCATCACTGACACAATATGGTTTTGAGGCTGCAACAACAGAGCAGTAGTCAAACCTTCCAGATTATAGCAGCCCAGAGCAATTCAGCCTTGTAGTTGCTCTGCTCAGGCTCAGAGCCTAGCAAACAGAAGATGGTTCAGTCTGTAAACTAACCATGTTAGAGCTGAGCTGAGCCCTTCAGCAGATGCACGGCAGTCTGCACGCAGCCTTGAACACAAGCCCCGAGATTCTCCTGCCAGTGCTGTCACTGCCGCTGTCTGGCTCGAGATCACTGCTGCGTCTTTGGTGTCTGACTTTCCCCATCTGCAAAAAAGGAGACTTTGTCCTTCCGTGTAAAGAAGTAGAAATGTTTGCTCTCCTTTTAGGTGTAGGAAATGGTACATATGCATACATGCATACATATGTTTCTATGCACTATATATATACACACATATTTACACAGGATTTATTTTGCTCAAGGATTCAAAGTCATGACTCTGAGTTTGGGTTATTTTGTGTTTCTCAAGTAACGATAAATCCAGTCTGATTTTCATCTATTTCTCAAGCCCTATTCATCATCTGTTTATCTTCAGATTTCATACATTGTGTGATGAGGAGTGTTCTGAGGTTCCAAACAGCTTCCATAAATTATTTAGAACCGAACGCGTCATGTTAAAAAAATAAAAGCAAATAAATAGAGCATTTCTGCTGGTGATGGGGCCCTAAGAATAAAAGCAAAGGATTCGGGGCTCCCTCTTCCGGCCATGACAAGGCAATGACCGGTCAAAACATGACCCCGAAGCTCAGGATAGCAAATCTTTGATATGGCTGAATGTTAGGAGGGTCCACATGTCAAGACACTTTTCATACTTAAGGAATAAATCTTTTTTTTTTTATTATCCAGCTGCAGTCCGAGGTTAGGGAGAGAGAAGATGGCAGCTTTCTTGCAAAGAGTTTGCTAGCATTTGGGTTGATCTGCCAAAGGAGGAATTGGTGTATATGGATGTTTATTAGTTCAACCTATCCAGGTCAGCAAATATTATCAGCATTCCACCAGTTGCAGCAGGAGTCTGAAGAACACAAACTCAAAGTAGCTGAAGTCTCTGAATCTTTTATCTTACACCCAATCTCCTTGCCATGTTGCTTTTTGAACTGTGTTTTTTGAATCTCACAGTTCTTAAAAATAGCTGAGTTGTTCAGTGAAGGAAGGGCTCACACATTTGCATTTCAAATACTTATAGTCCTCTTAAAACTTAAGAAAGTAAGTTAGACTCTAGAGGAGAGAAAAGATTGCCAAGTGGCATATGTTATCTCAGCTGCTTGAGCTGGGAATGCTCCCACCCCTCTGGTAGAGGCCCTAGAGAGCCACACGGGGGCTTTATGGTGAAGGTGGTTGAACACTGTCACAGGTTGGCCAGGGAGGTTGTGAAGCCTTCATTCTTTGGAGATATTCAAAAAACATTTGGATAGGGTCCTGAGCAACTAGCTCTAGCTGACCCTGCTTGAGCAGGGGTTGGACTAGATGATCTCTAGGTGTCCCATCCTACCTCATCCCTTCTGTCAGTCTTTGATGAAAGTGGAATTCAAATCTTGGAATTAATCACCTAACTCAATGCATCCATCAGACTGTCACTGGAGTGAAGACATTATGTGGGCCCAGAAGTGCTCACACATCAGGCCAGCACTTAGCAGTGTCCAGCAATGTTGTTCATGCACCTGGTAACAGTCAAGCTATGGCTGTTGTTGGTGTTGCTCACAGTCTTGCATCATGCTGCCATCTTCTGGGATAGCAACTCCATGACTGCTGGCTCTCCTGTAGTTCCACATCCTCACCAAATCACCGTATATCACAGTAAGTGAGATCAGTCATGTCAGTGAAGATGCTAAGAGGCCAAGGCAGGTATTCCTGTGTGTTCTATTTTTGGAAGGTCAGTTGCAGGTGAGGTGCTAATGAGTTGGGTAAAATACAGGTTTTAGAAATCTCTGCCTCATGTTACATGAGTTGCTCCCCAGGACAATGTCCATATGACTTTGGTACCCTGGAAGGGACTCTCTCATTAGGTTCCTTCTCTGCAGCATCCTCAAAAAAACACTGCTGGAATGACTACTGCCTACTGACATTTCTTAGGAAGAGCGTGGCAGAGCAGTTAAATGAAGCACCTACGTTTCTCCAGTCCTATGTTAGTACAAAGTGGTTCTGTATATTTGATATTTCTACTACTAGAAATGAAATGGAACCCTGCATCCAGCTAAGCAAACTTCTCAAGGTTGCCTAGCACCTTGTAAATGCTACCCATATACTCCAGTTTAGATGCACAATTGGACACCACTGTGCTGTCTGTGGAAGCCCTATGTGGTCAGGAAGTGCCTGAGCTGTGGTGATTAAACTTCTTCAAAAATATGCCTAAATGTAAATAACATAAATTTATAAAGAAATAAATCATCTGCTTTCTGGGTTTGAGAAGGGAATTTTGTTCCTTCTAATATTGATGAAATGACCACAATATGGTCAACTTCAGTGAAATTTATTATTTACCTAGTGCTGCTAGTTTTGGTAAAAAATTCAGGGTTTTTTTGATAATTATTTTCTACACTTTCCCCACTGAGCTGCCCTGGAATTCTGCAAGTTTTCTGGTATAGACCAAAAGTGACCTACATTAGCGTAGTACTGCATAGCAGGTGAGTGCTTGCCTTTTCTCAGTAGAGATTTTGCTGTAAGAAATGAGTTGCTTATAAATTCCAACACTCCTCTGTGTGGAGAGAGATTAATTCTGGATCCATACTTGTATAGAGAACTTTGTGACCTATCATAATCAAATTAATGTAATTTGTTTGAGTATTTTTTGCATCATCTTTTTCTTAAAAGTTCCCCAATCCATCCAGTTCATCCTTTCTCTGGGGACTTTTCCTGTTTCCCAGTTTATCATTGAGTGTCCTGACCATCAGGTACTGCTGCAGCTTTAGGCATTTCCCAACTCTAGAAGAATCTGTCCTCTGAACTGCGGTCTCTGGGACTCCAGGAAGTTCCAGGAAGGAGATTAATGCTAAAACGTGTGAAGAGCAGCTCCTCCATTGTCCAAGCAGATGCTTGATTGTTTAAGTAGTCTTAGGGTGAACCGGTTTCCAGGGCTTGAAGGCTTCATTGGCACAAATCGCCTTATGGTTGAGGGGTTGTTAGGGTTAGTAATTGCATCTGAACACAAGGTGGCACTGCAGGAACTTATTTCATACTGTTTAATTAATTTTCTGAGTTAATACTCTGCGGTGCTCTCAACAGGAACCACAGAGAGTATTTTTACTTTCACATCTTTGTTTTCAGGAATTGGTGTAGGCATATTTACTGTTAAATGGATAGGAATCAACCACAGAAACATGGCTTAGCTGATCACAGGCTCTGGAGTTTGTGCTCTGAAAAATCTGAACAGACACAATGCAAATGCTAACTAACAAATACTCCCCACCCTGACAGCTCTCTCTTTGATGTTTACAAAAATTTAAGAATGTGGAGACTGAGGCGCAATTCGGGGTGTTGACTAACTTACTGACTTCCTAGATTGATTTGTTTTCATGTTCTTTATCATTCATCTCCTGTCCTTTCTGGTTTGCTATGTCCTACACATAAAGTGTAAGATCACTTGTCTAGGGGCATTATTTTCATTTGACTTTTTATAGCACCTCACAGGGCTATCCAGTATGTGATAGGACTTCTAACAGCTACTGAAACAGACACTGGCTGCAAGTAAAAAAACCATACTTTTACCTATTGATAGTCTCAACAAGTTTGTCTCAAGAACAATATTTATGCAAGTCCATGATAGCCAGTTAAAATTTGTAAGTTGAAGATGAACTTAGTTTATTGCCAGCTTGGGTCTGATGATTTCAGATCTTTTTGATTAGAAATATAGTGGACTTAGATATTCTATTGACTTTGGAGTTGATTTTCTGAAGGAGCTTCTCATTCTTTCATTGCTGTGTCACATGATGCTTATGAAAACACTTATATCTGGTCACTATTTTCCTTCTTGGATAACATAAAATGTACCATACACATGCAGCATTTGGGGTGTGGGGGTGTCCAGTATTTTTTTCTTAAGGTTTTCATGTATACTGCTTTGATTGCTAGAGCTTGGAATCCTATTACCAGTCACAAGCACACAGAATCCATAAGTTGCCCTTTACAGTCAAGGCAGTATCTCACTAAACATAATATGTTTATTTCTTGTTACAGTCCTGAGCCTAAATGTTGTGACTTTGTTTTTTGAGCCTGGTTTCTAAGGACATAAAGTTATAGTTAGGTGGTGTTTCCAAGGCCTTTCTTCACTGTATTATTGTCTCTAAACATTTTGTTGCAAAATCTTGAAATGTTCATGTGATCAATTGATCCAAGAGCTGGAACTTTAGCCAAAGAAAATATGTGATAAAATAATAACTATTGGAAACATTTTTTAAAATTTTGTTCACACAACTGCCAAAACACTAGAGTGTTGAGCTGTGCATTTCTCTGTATCTTTTTTAAAAGTTGCTTTAGCTATGAATGAATGCCTTCAGACAATTACAGGGTACTTTAATTCTCTGTAGTTTTTTAGTCTCACCACTTTCAGTACTGCCTGCCAGTTATGGTATCACACAATGCTGATAGTGGCAGAATGGCTAAAAGCAATGCCCCTTGTCCTGTGGTGCCAATATCTGCCAAGGAATATCATATTCCAGTTAGTACAGACAAAGAGTCCAGCTACTAACCTAAGCTAAAGACTTTCCTATTATTTTTAGTCAGTACTTCTAAAACATGTCAATGAGTCCATGTCAAATAATTTAATCAGTCAAGTTTTATATGATTTTCAAATAAAAGCTTGCATAAAAAATGATGTATGGTACTACCATAAGGATGTTTGAAGGCTAACCATTGGTCTAGAAGGCTTGGGGTCATCTGTGCTTCACTGCTGTATTTTAACACATCTCTAGGTTGAAACAATGCTTCATAATCTGGAAAGGGAGACATTATATAAGGAGCTGCTGAGACCTCCCAGCTCAGTCCTAATGCACTGCTTAATCAAGCCTCCATTAGAGCCCAGCATATTAGGCAATCTGCAAGACCCTCAAAGCCATTTCTCAGCTATGGCTTGTCCCATAGCCAAAACTCATAGGTGTCTACATGTCTCTCCATGTGCATGTTCAAAGCCACTAGCATGCTGAGAATGTCTCACAGCTGGAAAGTAGCAGAGAGACACATCTCAAGGAATATCTTGGGTGCCGTGAAGGTGCATCCCCACATTAGGTGTTTTCCTGATTCACATTGCCAGAGAAAAACAGATATGATCATATTGTACTGAAAAGAGGTGTTTTCTAAATATGCTTCTATTTCTTCTGGCATACTGGAGAAAGTTGTCCCTCCTGTTGAAGCTATCTTATAGTGTCTAAATAACTAGACTATTCAGTCAGTCAGAGAAAAGCACTGATTTCCTAGAGTTTTGGGCACTTTTTACAGAAACAGGGTCAAGTATCCCAATAAACACTTCAGCACTTATGTTGAAGAAATTTATGGAGAAACTGAGAGAGGTTTTTCCTTGGACTCAGGTAGGGTTGGGAGATCTGAATGTGGATAGCTGCTTTGGAGCAAGGACCTGAGCGTGATACTCCATACCTTTAGTGAGTCTTCTGATCCTTAGAGAAACACACATCCTACAACATCTGTTGAGTTCTGTACCTTGTATAGGGACCCATAAAATTATGGGTCACTGCCAAGGCTAGAGACAGACCACTGCATAGAACAAATCCTGCATTGTCAGGTGACACTGTTCCTGAGGACACTTTGTGCTCAGTTCAGAATCCTGTGACAGTGAAGCAGCAGTTTTGAAGGTAGTAGTGGTACCAAATCGGTGTATAAGCACCTTCTCTATTCTTTTTATTTCCGTGATCTGTGTCTCAGTGCCTAGGAAATTAGTTGTTAAGAAGATATCAGTTCAGTGACACATGGAAAGGCTTGGATGAGCTTTACTTTTTAAAGAGGATAGGGGTTTGGGAGTGATTCATAATGGAATAGTTGTAGGCTTTTATATAAAACTATGAAGTGTGGCAGAAACAGATCTAAAAATAAGTACAAAAAAAACTGTATCCTTTTTAAAAAGCATGTGAAAATGAAGCCTGGAGAGAGATTTATGTATATTTATTAAAATATTTAGCTAGGAAACCCCTAGTAAAATGATTTAATTCATCTCTTATAATATGAAGAGTTGAGAGGATCTTTGACAGTGGCATACTGAGAATGGAAAAAACTATGTATTTGGTTTGGTTTGGGTTTTTTGGGGTTGGGTTTTTTTTTGGTTGGTTGGTTGGTTTTTTTGTTGTTTTTTTTTTTTTTTATATATATATATTTATTATAAGTTCTTTTTCTTATTTACCAAATAGATTAGGGAATTATTTCAGTTATTTGCTCTTTATGCTGTTGGCCACTGTCTATTTTTCCTATTGGTTATAGTAACCGCCAAATTGAAAGTGTCATACATGTTAATTGTGGCAATCACCACTTTAAGACAGTTTTGGAGATACTAGGTTCAGTTTACTCTTTGATACCATCTAAAGCAGCTGAGAGTTTTGCGTGGCATCCATTTCAATCTGCAGTCTCTGCTTTACAAGAATAAACCTAGTTATTAAATAATAAAACTCCAAAGGTGATATTGGTAGGCTTAATTTACAGGGTTTTTTTAAATTATAGGTAAAATGCTAGTAATCAGAACTTCTCCAAAAATAAGAGTGCCTGGAAAAGAACAGAAAAGATTGTCCTTACAAATGGGTAAAATTCCTTATTTCTTGGTTTGGCCTAGCAGGTGTTCTAGGGGATGGGCAACAAGAGAAGCATATTATTGTGGCTTATTGAATCACTGGCAATCAACTGAGCTGTGATTACTACAATGTGCACAACTTCACATTAAAGCCATTTCACTGAGATCTAGGCCTAAGCTAATGCATTTTATCTTCCAGTTGGAGTGGGTGGTGAATACACAGGAGGCCAGGTGCAGTGACTGAGCTGGTGGGGAGGCACAGTTCCTCCATGGGCTCAACCAGTGTGACCATTAGTCTCCAATAACCCTTGCACTTAGGTGATACCTGAACCTTGTACCTGTGATAGTACTGAAGTGATTCGTACTTGGAGCATTCCTAGTTAACAGTAACAGAAAAATGTAATCATGAAAATCAAAGGTGTGTGAAGTTTGCTTATGATAATTAAGTGGATCTGAGCTTTATTTCATATAGGTACAGAAGAGTAGCATGAATGCATTTAACAGGAATGAAGGCTTTTAAAAACAAACACACCTCTTGAAAGCCTCGCATTGAGCAGCTGAGGGAGAAGGATTTTATTTGTTCATTATGGCTGATTTTTCTGTAGATTGAATAAAGTCCACTGATGCCTCTGTTGATTTACACAAGATGATGCTGTCAGTTCTTATCTGAAATGCTCAATGACATGAAGGTTTTTTTGTGTTAGTCTATCTATGTGAAGGGAAAATGATCAAATATAACCCCAAATCTCATTCCTGAATGATAGATTTCCTCTGCTTTGTTCATGGTAAATGAAAAAGACATTTGAAAGCAGGACAGTTTGAACTGATTTGGAAGAAGTAGATTTCAAGCCTAAAAATAGTAACTTCAATTGATCTGTACTAGTTATCTGTTTATGGTACATTACTTCAAAAGATGAAAACTGAAGTGTAAGTTAGACAAAGTGCTATGTCTCGAGAAATGAGCTGGTTGCTTTTTGATGAGGGAAGACAAAATTTCTCTGCAGATGTCCTTAGTGACCCTGATGAACTATCTGTCTGAAGCCTGTTGTAGGTGCTACTGTAGAGTCTTCCAAACCAAAGGACTCTGAGTAGGACCCATGGCCTGGCTTTCCCCAAGTAGTGTGCCCAGGTGGCCAAGAAGGCCAACAGCATCCTGGCCTGGATCAGGAACAGTGTAGTCAGCAGGAGCAGGGAGGTGATCATTCCTCTGTACTCAGCTTTGGTGAGACCACACCTTGAATACTGTGTCCAGTTTGTGTTCCTCTCTACAGGAAGGACATTTTGGTGCTGGAGAGGGTACAGAGGCAGGCTACTAAGCTAGTAGAGAGTTTGGAGCATGTCTCTTACGAGGAAAGGTTTAAAGATCTTTAAAGAAAAGAAGGCTGAGGGGAGACCTTATTGCTCTGTACGACCACCTGAAGGGAAATTGTAGCGAGATAGGAGTTGGTCTGTTCTCCCTAGTGACAAGCAATAGAACAAGAGGAAATGGCCTGAAGTTGAACCAGGGGAGATTCAGGCTGAATATTAGGAAGGATCTCTTTACTGAAAGGGTTGTCAGGCATTGGAATAGCCTGTCCAGGGAGATAGATGGTGGAGTTACCATCTTTGGAAGTGTTTAAGAGCTGGGTAGATGATGTGCTTAGGGACATGGTTTAATGGTTTTGATAGGGCTAGGACTTGGTCTTGAAGGTCTCTTCCAGCCAAAATGATTCTATGATTCTAAGTCCTCTCCTAAACCTGAGCATATGCTTCTATTCTGTGTTTAACTGCAGCAGTTGATGCTTTTCAGGAACTAGACATCAGTATTTAAATTGAAGCATAGCAGCTCCCTCACTGTGTTTCAAGGCTACTCTTTCCTGCTTTCTTTCTTTTTGGGTACTTCTGTATTCTGGCATAGAGGTGCTCCAACCCCTTCAATCAAGGTTTCTGTATCCTAGGAAAATAGAGCAAGGTGTGCTTCTCCAAACACTCTTCCTATACCTTTTGGGCCCACAGCAGCTAAAAACAAATGAACAAAGAGAAGGCAGGGAAGGAACTGTGAAATTACAAAATAAATTAATAAAATTAGACCTTTGTTAAAACATGTGAAGCTCTGTCCAAACAGACTAGGAAGTTCACACCAAGGTAACAGGGTCTCTGTTCACTTCAGATTTTTCAGTAGTAGAATTGCCTATGCGATTTCTGTTTAGCACCATGCCTGTGGTGAGTGGTATACAGTGATGCTGTTTCATTCTTCTAACATGAGAAGAATGTCTTGGGACTTTGTACTTCTTAATAAAAAAAAAGCTTATGGGGCATTTTTCATACCAAAGGAATTGTTTTCACTGGACTGACACAAAAGATCACAACCTGATAATGTATTCCCATCATTTATTGAACTTCTTATTAGCAAAGTCTCTGGGCATTTGCAATGTTACAGTAAAGAAAAAGGACTGAGTAATCACGTTATTTCTGAAAAGTCTCATAGGAGGTTAACTTGTGGGAAGCTAATACAGGGCCACTTTGAGAGCAATTTAGCACAAGCAGGCATTGACGGAACTCACAATCCTGAAAAACTGTTTCATGTTAATAGGAGCTTTTCTGATTGTCATCATTGAGACTGTCAACTTCAATCCGTGTTTGTGTAACTTCTTCCCCTTGCAAACCAAAGAGAGAGAGAATGTGAATTTACAGAGGAGAGACTAAAGGCGCTTCTAACTTTCTACCTCGTCACCGTTGGCTGACCACCATGCATGCATTAAGACAAAGGAGACAGAGGTACTTTTGTGGCCACGCAGGTCTTTGTTTTTAAAAGTGTCCTGTCCT
>JANIJG010001525.1:0-13492 GCA_024611175.1 Megaceryle torquata | reverse complement strand
CTGTAGATTCAAGCCACGTCATCCATCTTCATCCAGTTGTGAAATGTCCTGCAATGGCTAACCTAGTTAAAACAGCCCACAAATGCACTCAGACAACTTGAAAAGAAAGAAGATCCAAAGTCAGCTCTCCCATCCACCTCCAAGTTCATCTCAGCTTAAGCAAATGAGGGAGATGGTTCTGGGGACCTACACTTTTTCAGGTAAATTGCTGTCAGAGACTTTGAAAGATTCAGATTAATAAGATCTACATGCAATTTTTTGACACCACCACTTTAAAAACATAAGCTCCAAAGCAATAGAATTTGCAGCCACTGTAACACCCCTTCCTGTATTGAAACTGTTTCAAAACCTGTTTTCTATAGCTGTCATCTTAGAGCTATATTCAGTCATCTCAGCTCCTTACAGACTTTTTGCTCAAAAAATCAGGAAAAGAGTAAGAGAATTCCAACCAAGAACATGATACAGCCAGCACTGATGAAAATGAGACCACTTACTGAGGAGTGACAATACAGAACAAAGACTCTGCCTTGCCTTGTTTACTGTGAGGCTCAGTATCTACATCTCACGCCACCTGTCAGCACAGCTCCTTATTGCTGCAGCACAGTGAAGCACAGCATCTGTGGTGGAAAATAGGGTCAGTTCCTAAATGAACTTGACAGATGCTTATTGGTCTTTAAGAGGGGAACAGAACAAAATGAGTGAACTAGAGCTGTGTTGTTATCCCTGGGAGAGCAGGCCAAGATAAATCATCTGGAGGAAACTCATAAGCTAGAACTACCTAGCAAAACAAGAAAGTATTCGTACCTAACTCCTAGAGCAATAACCATTAGTCTGATTTCGCTGATGTGTCTACTAAATATGAATCCACAATCAATTTGAGGAGGCTTTGAGTCATAGAAAGTAACTGGAGCTGCTGTGTTTGGGTAGTCTGTAGGCCTTTACAGCAAATTTCTATAATTCATAAAGATAAACAGTATAAAAACTGCTTGCATCTGAAGAGCTTTAGTGGTGTTACAGCTGATTTGGTTTTGAACCAGTCAGACAGTATTCAGGTTCTAAAAAGTGAGAAGAATCATCTTCCTATTTCTTTCAGATATTCAATCCCCTCAGAGAAGTGAGGATAGATTTCTTCCAAAAGAAGAGAATAATGCTCCCATTCAGTGCCCTTAGGACTTTAGTGCCCATTCCTTAGGACACTGTGGACCTCTTCTTTTCCCTTCTAAGGTCTTAGCTTTCTGCTTTGCTAATATTTTTTGGTAGTAAGTAGCCTTTGACCTTCAACAACTTTCTCAACAGCTGGAAGAACACACAGTTTACATGTGTTGATAGAGCTATGGAGCCAACTTCAGTAGCAACTGTCACATTGTGAATATTGTATGAGCAACAGCAAAACCAGGATTTTAAGCAAGCTCTGTTTACACAGGGGAAATGCTTGCCTTATTAGTAAAGTGGCAGCTGAAATAGGTGTCTGACATGCATCTGTTGTCTAGTAAAACCTACAAACTGCAACATCTTATTACAGGAAGGTCAGCCACTAATGAGTATGGTGGATGAACAAGAGTAAACCAGAGTAAGGCAAAATTCTATTAGAAACATCTATTTTTCTTTAGTAACCACAATAAAGAGCTCTTCATGAAGGTCTGACAGGTATTTGCTCATGCTGGCAATGTCTTCTTTTTCTAGTCACCCAAAGAAATCCCTGTGGATACAGTTAGAAACTTTTTCATTTTCTTGATATTGATCACCACAACATAGTGGCATGCATACAAGAATCTCTCGTTATTAAGGTGTTAGATTTTGCAGACTTAGAGCACTTCTCCATCCCAGTGTTAGAAAATTATACTGTAACCATCCAGCTCTTTTTTTTTCCTGCCAAATCATTGACATCCTACTTTATTTTCACTTCAGGTATAAACAATTTTTCACCATTCACACAGGTATAAGAACACGAATTGCTTCATTTGTGTACTAGTTCTCTAGGCCCACTTGAAGTGTAATGAAAGAGGAGCATGTACGCAGATCTGATTATTCTATCTTACTTGGCAGGGAGGAGTAGTTCTTAAAATGTGCTCGCCATTTAAGTATGTTTAGGTTTTCCAGAGTACTCAGAGAGCAATACTAAGATGTCTTTACTGTTATTGACATAGACCTGAAGATTTATATTGAGGAATTGGCCCATAATAGGCAATTAAGAGGGTAAAATAGGAAGAAGGGAAGGGGAAGGGGAAGGGGAAGGGAAGGGGAAGGGGAAGGGGAAGGGGAAGGGAAGGGAAGGGAAGGGGGAAAGAAAGAAAGAAAGAAAACATATTAGTGCCCAAAATCTCTGTGGTTTCAGCAGTTAGAGTGCAATGTTTGCTTTTTGGTTGATCGTTTAAAAGAGCAGGATCCTGTTGGCACTTGATCCCGTATATTTGCTTTGATCTTCAAAATCTTGAGTTGAAAGGAGGTGTGGGAGAGTAAAAGAATGTGAATTAGAAACTCTTAAAAAGCCTTTTAAAGAGGTTTGCAAGATATATTTGAATTTCTCTAGCCTATAATTCTCTCTTTGAGTTTCTTGGATTTGAACTGTTTTCTTTCACAATTTTCCCTAGAAGGTATTCTGTTAATTAGGTAAAATATTAACCTTTTTAACACTATACTGCTCTTGTTCTTATGAGTCATTGCCTTTTCCATATCACTTAATTTGCACTGTTTAAATATTTTTGTTAATATTGATTCCCCCAAATACATAGATACGTGCTTCCCCACATCACATCAACTTTAGAAGGCTATTTTAGGTCAAGCTGTTCTCATTATTTTACTTCTGGCTCCAGTGGAGCTGTCTTTCATGGCTTTTAAAGAGCTCATTCTCCAGGAATCAGGATCTGGATAAGCCATCTGGATGTATTCTTAAAGCAGATTCAGTTAAGTACCTGCAACACGAACCAAACATTTACCCCCAGAGAGTAGGCATCTTGTGCTCTTTCTGCCCTCAGCCAGGTGTGTTTGTGTTTTCATGTGCAAAGACAGGTTTTATACATTGTTGCATATTTAGCAGTAAGTTAGTAGTAGCAGTAGCAGTAGTAACAGTAACTTAGGTTGACCACCTAAGTGCTGTTGATTACTCACGGGTTTGCTGGTGGGGCCTCATCTGCATCAAGGCACTAGGTTATACAGATGTGTATCTTAAAAACAGTGAGGCAATGTCTGTGATTTTGTTCTGCAGTCTCCAATGCAGGCTCATGAAGGGCTGCCAGATGTGCATGAAGTGTTAGGCAGCGAGTGAGGCTTCAGAGGAAGTGCTGCCCCTGAAAAGCACAGCTGGGGGGGGGGGGTGTGGAACTTCACTCAAACCAAAGGAAAATTAATAAAATAAATAAATACAAGATTACATACAAATGTAGAATAACTCTGAAATTTAGATTGTGATTACTTACTTCCACAAAACTAATTGCTTTCTAGAAAGCCCTTCCCATGTAGTTCAAGTTTTAAAAGTTTACCAACAATGGGTTTTTCATTGATACAATTTATGCCATATTTACATTTTTTTATGCAAGATAACTAGAAAATACTTTGTGTTTGAGTATTGTACCTTGGAAAAGTCACTTTCAAAATTAGTAAGACTAATAATATGTATTTCAGAAAAGACAGCAGGAATTAATTACTTCCCAGAATAAGTATTAATTTCTGGTGAATAAGGCTTATACTCACAGAGTGATTAGTCATATTTCTACATCTCCCACAGTTTATCATGATTAAACTCACCACCAAGTGCCAAGCACATTCAGATGTATGCATAGCATGACAGCTTCTACTTGGCAAACCTATCTGCAAAGCACTGTACACCTGTGATTGACTCCAATTATTATTAATGCAACTTTCAAATACTTCTTTCCATTGCATTGGAAGATGTTTCAGCACTCCATTGCTTCATTTTATTTGAAATCTTAAGGACTTTTAAATTATTTAAGTTATAGATATCAATGCTACCATTTAATTGTCCTTCTTAATGATGTATGGCCCTTCTGTCTGTGACCCCCATGAGCATAAATTCAGCATGTGTTCAGCATAACATCTAAGAGAAATGGGAACATGTGGGAAGTGCAACCTCTTCTGATTTTCAGGGTCCGTTAGAACAATGCTGTGAGGAGGCTTTGTAGAACAAAGGCTAGCTGGGATATAGCCAGGATCTGGACACTAATCTAGTCTACTGCTATCATCTTAATAGCAGCTGGTCAGCTGAAAACCTCTGATACAATCATTTCTTGTTGCAAAACTATGTTTTATGCAATATGCAGAATATATGTACTTTTATCTTCAGTGAAACGATTATTTTACTAATAGTGAAGTGTTCCCTTTGATTTTGCTATTTTAGCTTCTGAGTTCAGTGTATTCTTAATTGTAGTCAGGGCATTTCATGCTTGAGTGATGGGACTGTTTCATCCAAAGTTTGTATAATTTAATTGCTTTCTAATTTCAACTCAAATTTCTTGTTTTGCAATGGTTCCATTCTCTTTCTCTAAGCTGCTTCAGAATGTCTTCTTCATTCATTTGGGCATTGATACTTCTTGACCTCCATTTACCATCTGTAATTCCAGGATAAAGTTACCTCATTACTTTGCTTGTGCTGGTCTAAATATAACTCTGAATTCCAGACTCCAAAACTTTTTGTATCAAGCTTTTTTTTCAGGTTGATGGCAATGCACAGTAATTTTCCTTACCTACTTAAAATTTTAATATTTAATAAATCATATAGAAAGGCTAAAAATAGTTCAAGATTTTAATGGTCATATTTGAAGGCAGAAAGACCACTGGGAGAGAGATTTCACTTTAAAGCCATCCTACTTTCAAAAAAAGTTAACCACATGGGACAAGATACAGTCTGCCTATCCAGCTCACATCTAGGTATTGCAGCTCCATCTGACTGTCTAGCTTGGATCTGAATTTTAGATGTCTAGTAAAGAAAACCTCCTAAAATAAGCACTTGCATTCCCCGTCAAATGAATGGAAACCTCTACTGTGCTCCAGAAGGGGATGCTGTATGCTTGAATTCATGCATCTAAGTAATTATTTATCCCTCAGCTCAGTGGCTGAATTAAAAAGGTATATTTTACTTTAGTAATTTAATAGGTAACCTTTCATTGGATGCAAAAATGAAATGAGTAAATAAAGATCTGCTTATGCAACAGTCACACCACTGGCATGTGTAGCAGAGAAAGTAGAATGTGATCTGTCCATAATTCCACCTACCAATGTTACCAAGGGATTTTTATCCTATGCCATTGTTGGCATAGACATTTCAAAAATGTTTATTTGTGAAAACTTGCTTTGCCTGGAAACCAGATGTCATGTGAAAAGGGTAAAGTAATTTGGCAGAAAATAAACCCCTTTGTGTTCCAGCTGGTCCTCAGATATCAGAGGGGCTGGGGGCAGCTAGGTTCAGATTCTGAGTGATGTCCAGTGGCACTATTAGTCCCGTCGTGTACAGCCTATCTGAACTCTCACAGCTCTGGATTCACTAACAGTGCACTGCACTCCCCGATTCTGGTCGCGCTTCACGGTCTCACGCAGCCAGTAGAGAGCTGATGGCTCCCAATGAAAGAACTTCAGCAACGAGCAGCATGAATAGTGCAGTCTATTAAGAGTAACAGAGATACAAGTTCTTGTGGATTGCTGGTGATAAATTCTCTGTCTGCAAAGCATGTGTAGGTATACCAAATGTGTTGCATTAAAGAGCAGCTCAGTTATTAAGTTCTACGGTTCCTGGGGATATACTCAGAAAGTCCAGATCTTACCCAAAGGCATTCCTATGGTGGGGAAGTGATGTTCAGCCTGTCGACCAATCCCAGGAGTCAGATAGGTGATAGCATCTGCCCTGACTTGTCCATGATGATGTCTTCCCTGACATCCCCCCTTACTTAAAACATTTTAATAATAATTTTTATCTTCAAGGTGGAGCTTGAGTGACTCTAGTCATAAATACCTTTATTATGATTGGTGTAAATTTCTCTCACTTCGCTTTTTGATACTTAGTGAGCAGTGGTTGCACTTTGGGATGGAGGTGTGTTTTGGTACATTATGATGAGCAAAGTTCACAGAAAGGACGGTACTTTGTCAAAAACTGCATCAATCAGGCATCTTATCAGTTCTGTAGTACCATCAAGTTCCCATCTCTGCTGTAATCTCACAGGGCCTGTCCGTGGAATCTTCACTCCATCCCCCGTGCTGCGTGCAAGCAGGGTTGCCTGGGGAACTGCTGTGAAATGGATTCCTCGCATACCAGTTGTGCTCTACCCTCAAAGTTTCTCCAATGTTATACCTTTCCTTAATGTCTGAACAATGCTGCACCTTTAATATGATTTTAATTTTTAAGTCACCTCCAGTCATTATTCCACACCAGATAAATCAAGTTTATTTCTTCTTAGAAAACATATTTGCCTCACTTTAAAGGCATCTTTTAAAGATATATTTCTAAAAGTATTCTTTATAACAAATGAATTATGATTCTTATGCTAGTTCAGCAGCAATACCTTTGCATGGGACCTTCACCTTAAAAATGTGGGTTTTATAGTGGTCCAAATGGAACACTGTCAGCAATCAGAACTCCATTTGTACAATAGTTTCTGATTGACAGAAAAAAGATGTAAGACTTGTTAGTGTTATAACCTTGATAATATAAAAGTAACTTTTCAGCGGTTATTTTCCAATTAGAGATGTGAAAGTCCATCCTCAACAAGTGACAAGTAAAAAACAGTTAAACTTTTAATATACAAATGTGGATCTTAATAGAAATTCACATCTTGAGTGTATGAGGCAAACCTGTTTTTCCAAAGGTGATGGACAACATGGCTCTCTAAGTCAATTATTTTTCATCTATTTCAGCTTGACATGGGTTAACATTATTAATTTCATGGATCCAAAAAAGCTTCAGTCCAGAGAACAAACTTCAGTTTTAAAATAAATAATAGAAGAATACCTACACATAATTAAAATTTGACTGATGTGTTCCTGTTACTTCTAATAGGTTTTGATGTACAAATTTTCTACAGTAGTTCTTAGTTTTAAAAAAGATTGCCATCATAATGAAGCTCATGAATAAAACAGAATATGAAAGACCATGTCATGACCAGTCAGTCCTGCACCAGCAGAGCCCAGTGTGAAGGACAGATACCCTCCTTGGCTGCTGTCAGCTGTCTGCCTGGCAACGTAAACTGTCTGAACTGCTTTGGTAGTTGCTTGGGGAGAGGACAAGAACTGGTTTCTTTGGCGCTGAGGGGCTTCTTTCTGTCTTTTTATTCATGCTTCCAGTTTGAAATGAGAATACTTGACTGAGGTTGATATGGACTGGAAATGTCTTACTGTCTGGTGTCTGTCCAGAAGCCCTCCAGATCAGAAATGGGTGAGCAGAAACATTCCATCCCAGCCCAGTTTGTTCCTTTCCCCACTTGCCTCTTCCCTAGGATGGCAGGAGCACCCATGTTCGTGAGTAGTGGTAAGGATGAAAAATACATGGGCATATGGACCACAGTCTTGTAGAAGATGCTGTAAAGAATTTATACTGGGTTTACTATTCCTGCTTTGCTGAAGAGCAGAGAATGTCATCCATGTTGTGATTTCACGTTGCTTTCAGATAAAAAGTAATTAACATTTAATCCACTTACAAGGTGAAATTAGCATTTCTTCTACTTCAGTAATTCTGTATTTCTTTTGAGTTTTTTTGTGTTTGGAGCTTTCTTCATGAGTTAAGTATGATCTTGTAATAAGCATTTTAAGTCTGTGGAAATGTGCATCAGATCTATAGCAAGTCAGTTAAGAAGATACATACAGAAGATAAAACTATTGACTTTAAATGTTTATTGGGAAAAAAAAAGCTGAGAAGCTACATGGATATTTATAAATTACGAATGTTTCACATAGCTAAATATTGCCAGTAAGCTTCATGTTTCCTCTTTTACATTTTATTTCAGCCTTTGTATCTTGTGTAACACAGCCTAGGATTTAAATAACCCAAATAATTGCTAAACAGGATAGTCATTGGTAAACTCTGTTCTGAGATGAATGTTGATTCAAGTGCAGAAAGCAGCAACTGTTAAAGAGGATTACAAAAGTCAATATTTAGACTATTACCAGTGTCTAATAAAGCTGATTCTGGAATACATTTAGCTGGTATATCAAGTGTATTGAAGCAATGGGCTATTTGCCTACAAAACTCTCAAAAGAAGAATATTGGTGGCAAATCTTCTTAGAATAACTAGCCCTATGACAGTCCTTCCTGCTTGAGGAGTGTGTGTGCTTATATGAAATTAATCAAATTGTTTTAATATTTTCTTTTTTAATAGGTTTAAAGCCAGTTCTATTAATTCATTAAGCATCTTTCTATGTACCATTGAAAACCTTGCCCTTCAGTTATTATTACTTTAAAAGAATCTTTGTCTGCTGAATTAGTCAAGGGACATTTGACAATGTGTTTCTTTGTAATTTTTTAATTATTTTTACAAAAATATTTTTGAAAGCCTTTGTGTGCCTGATCCATCTAACACATGGAACTAACTGCAGAAAGCTGGATTTTAGGCCAGGTATTTAAAGTTAGTAAGTACTTGAAAAATGCAGAGAGATGCTTGGTTTTATTGATAAGAGTTTTGGGGACCTAAGTTGCTTTGATTTCCCTCAGTTTCAGTGGAAATTGGGCATGTTACCAGCTACTGAAGTTCCTAATTTCTACATACCAGTACCTTCAGGTTTCAGACTTCTAAATGCCTGGCCCTAAAGGTACTCTGTGCTTAGTTAACTAACCTTCGTAATTTATTCCTTGAACTTAGCCATTCTAAATTCTTTTTGACAAGATCAGCATTAGGGTGCAATTACTTGATCTTGCAGCTTTTCCCAATGGGAAGATGAAATACTAAGACACCAATTCTAAGATTTTCCTCTGCATGTCCTTCTTGGTCCTGCATGCTACCACTCTGACTTTTGATCCTCAAGGATGCTGTGCCTTTAACAACAAGCTCTCGGGTACAAAGGTATTGCAGGAGCACACATTCATACTCTTCTTCTTGGGAAGTAGTCTGCACCTGTCAGTGGAGGGGTGATTGGGGTTCACAGGTTAGAAGTCCTGAACGGAGAGGAAAAGACAACAGTGTAAGTGGTGGAGAAATTAAGAAAAAATGGTGAAATACATTTTCATTCTAAAGACCATTTGTATTCTATTCCAAGCACATACTGGCATCGCTCAGCCTAGGGCCTACCATTGCAGAGGCAATTTTAGCAGCCTTCTATCTCTCTTCTTCACTGCAGCTAGGGAGCATCTCTGCTTATAATGTGGCACACTCATATGCTGAGAAGTACAACACATTTTTATGGGTTTTTTTTTACTGTAAAACTGAATTACATTCAGCAACTCATTTCTGTTGAATTATCCCTCAAACCCTGCCCCTACTATCAGTTTGGAAGCCAATGCCAGTGGTTAGACCTTCCATCTATAGGTTGATTGCTTTCATTCCTCTGCTGGGGTTTGGGCATTTCCTATTACTGACTTAACAGCAAGCCCCTTTTCAGCAGTTCAGTAGACCAAAATCCAAGTCATACGTGGTCTCCCCTAACTCCAAACAAACAAAATAAAAGAAAATTAATTTGAATTATTCCTTTCACATTGTGAAGTCAGAAAAAAAACACCACCCTGGTGTAAGAGGCCATTGTAAATAATAGTTTTCAAGGTTCAAAACAGTCTTCTCATGACAGCTAAGAAGTGCTACTGCAGCTCAGGTCTTGAGTATGTCTGTAAAATTGGAGTGAATGAAAAATCAGTAAGGGGAGGGGGATTTGTTCCTTCAGCAGACTATGTTAAAGGCAGGACCCCATTAAAAAAATCCAGAAACTTTGGCTGTCACCTTTTAAGATGAAAACCAAAAGTAGTTAAGTGAATAGGATTCTGCAAACTTGGAATTTATAATAAATAGCAGTACCTAACCTAAACTATTTGTGGCAATAAAATGATCTTGAAGTAATACCTATTAAGTTTCATGGATAATACTGAAAGTCACTGTATATCTTTAAAGATCTCTGAAGATACAGCGCACCTCAGCTGTTAAGAATCAATTGGATTTTTGCCTAAAAGATACTTGATATGGCTTTAGACGTATCCGCAAAAGTCAGAGTCAGTGCATGTGTCCTCACCAGCAGCTCACAGTTGTAGTGCTGCATTTGAAGTATCCGGTTATGGATTTCTGTCAGGAACTTCAGAAAGAAACGTAACCGGTATGTGCAACTTCTCAGCACATTTGCTGACTCTCTCTTGTGGTTTAAGCACAGGACTGGGAGCCAGGACGTCTGGATCTTATTCATGGCCATGTGCTGTGACCTTGAATGAGTCAGGTTAACTTCTTCGGGATTCTTCACCTCCAGTATTATATCTATGCTTAGGTAAAACTATTGCAGTGCGTTACTTTTGCAGTTGCTACACTTCTCTTCTGAGGGTATCTTTGCTTTCAAGGCAATGGGGATGCTAGAAGGATGAGCAGGACAAAGTTTGGGCTTTTTTTTCTGTGTGGCATCAATGTTAGTAACCTCTTCAATTTCACGTGTGCACAGCTTCAATGTTATATATGTCTTTCTTCCAAGGAGTGTCACCCTGAATTCAGATGGATCAGGACTCCCTTCTCTCCAGATCACCCCAAAGCGTAGGGTCTGTGAGGAAATACCACTCCTCCCATTTTATGGGGCATCTTTTTGGTCCTCTACCCAGACCCCAGTCAGTCAGGACATATTACCTAAAGGCTCCTGCTTGAGCCTGATGTGTCCCCAGAGCATCTCTGTGCAGGAGGGGGATGTAGAGGGGTGGCTTGTAGCCTGTTTCTGTCTCACTGTTACACAAGCAATGCTGCTTATGGGGCTGGGTAGATTTTTACTGGACATTCAACTGGCTGCTCTGAGGCAGATGTTGGACATTTTCACATCCACTTTTAGGTCCCCATACAGATGACCAGGAAGGCCTAGATACCCAAGGGACCTTGCTTCAAAGCCCCAGGTCTCAGCAACCTCCACGGCCCCAGCCAGCTTCAGTGAGGGCTTAACTGTCCTCCCCTTTCAGAGAAAAGACAGAAATAAGCTGTGTGGTCTAAACCAATGGTGATTCTGTTGGTTTTTACTTGATGATTAATGAAAGTATAACCTTGACACAGAAGTTGCAAGGTCTGTGACCATGTGACAGCTGAGCAGTGCATGCCTGGTACCTAATATTGTGAACCCCTCGCATGCTTTTCAGCTGCATATAAGGCTGTAGAATTCCCTGCTGAAAGACAAGTGCTGAGATGAAGCAGTAATAAAATATTCTCTCTCTTGATTATGAACACTAGAGGGCAATATAGTAATATAGTCCCTTACATTTCAATAGCGGCACTTGCAGCTCAAAGATTTTAATGGGGATTGACATTTTTAGGTGCTTACCTGAATTGTTAGCAATCCATTCACTGATAGTCATACACATTTCTGGTGTTAGTTACAAAGGACACTCACTCTTGGTTCTATCTTATAAAATGTATGAGTAAATAATGTTACTGTGCCAAAAGAAGAGATTGCAGATTTGTGTGTTCTTTTCATGATATGGCTGCTTCTGGCCCCATCCCCTGCTCTGTGCTTCCAGATCAGCAGCAGGGGAGAACTTGCACAGAGGTGACTGCACCTTTCCCATCTGGCTGCAGAGCAGGTAGAAGCTCTTGTTTTGCTTTGTCTCTAGCCATACGCTGGATAGTATTAGCTATGTAGAAAGCTAACAAAAACCCACAAAACCTAAGTCAGGAAAGTTGGATTTCTGAAGCCACTGGAAGATGACAGTGTTCTTTGTGCAGCTCTGGGGGTGGCTTTTATGCAGGAGGTGGTGGGTGGTTTTGATTTTCTGCTACCATGTGACAATGGGAAAATAATAGTTAGAACATGAAAATTAAGAGCTGTTTTCTTTACTGTCTGAGACAGGGAGCTGTGAAATTCTGTCAATATTAATATCAGAAGGGGCAGAGCAATGTTTTTATTAGGCTGTTCTGCTACTGTTTTTCTTCCCTGCATCAGCTCTGACAGAACAGCAGCAGGAGGGAGAAAAATCAAAGGAATTAACCTGAATTTTTACTGCAGGGTTTTCATCACAGAATAAGAGTGGGAGGCAAAAATAATAGGAGCACACTGCCATCAGGTAGAAAATTAATAATGTAGAAAATTGCATAAGATCTCAAACATTTGATGTCACATGCTGTGTAATGGGATTTAGCTCTCCCCAGTACTCATAATTTTCAAAGAACAGCTGAGAAGAGGCCCTGATGCCTGACATCATTGTGAACTGTGTTTTTTCAACTTGAAGCAAGTCCTGGAACTGCTATACACATTGCAAATTTTGAGTGAGTTTAGTTTGTGGTCGTGTGAAACATCTGGAACATTGAGACACAGAAAAAGTTTCACGTCAGAAAGACATTTTCTGTCTTGACATCAGCCTCAGTGTATTTGTCCCCACCTCATTGTCATGTCAGACTGATCTTTGCTGGAGTCCTCAGCTGATACTATAATCCAAAGACTAAATTCTGCCCACCATAGTCTTGCCTGCTACTGTCTCTGCTTTAGGAGATTTATATGTTTGGCAGTTCACAACTCCATGGCCAGTGTGTTGAATGGACTTTTTTTACTTGGAATTTAAAATCAGATCTCCATCTCTCTTTTGCAAGCACTGAGAAACTCAGCCTTTCACTTTACTAGGAAAGGTTTTGCAGATGTGGCTGCGCTGGCAGACTGCAAACCTCCTAAACTGACTTCTTAGCAGGGTGGTTATTTTTGCCTGCACAACTTAATCCAGGAACAACCTAAGGTAGGTCAGCAAAAAGGTTTCCTGCCAGTATGACAGATATACTGGGCAGTTTCCTGGTAATGTTGCATACTTTATAGTCAAGCCATTTTTTTCACAGTCCTGACTGGTGCAATCATCCTAGTGAAGCCTCTGGCATGTAGACGAGGTGTCTCTCATACCCGGGCAGTAGTGAGTAGCAGCAGCAGCCTCCCCACTTCTCTGGGGCCTGAAGAAGAGAGGCAAGTGGTGCCTCCCATTTCCTTTGGATAGCAAGGAAAGGAACAAGCTTCAGATTTTTCTAATACCACAGTCTGCTGGAAGAAGCAGGGGACGTGTCCATACATAAAACAAAGCTGTGATATTAGCTCCTTTTTGTCAGCTGGCTCCAGCTAGCTGTGAGGACATGGATTTTAGCACATGGTAGCAACCAGCCTGTGTAGCAGGATCCCCAGAGGCTTCTGCTGCCATCACTAGCTCATGCAGAAGCACCCACCACTGCTGTCCCTTCCTTCTCTGCCACAGTTACCCAAGCTAGTGCGGTTGACCTGTCCCTTGCACCATCCCAGCCTGCCCTTGCTCCAAGGTGCTGGCAAGCCATCAGCACCTTGCTCAGGGGGAAAACAGCTTTCTGCTCCACCTGTGCAACAATTTGTAACTTCTCAGTCTGTGTGTTTTAAAGATTTGAGAATT
>JANIJG010001524.1:0-28321 GCA_024611175.1 Megaceryle torquata | reverse complement strand
GGAACTAGCCCTGCATCCTCATTGCTTTGAGGCTGACCTTGTGTCACAGTGAAATGTCTCCGGCTGGCTGTGGGGCTGATACAGCTTCTGTGATCTGAGGACTACAGTAAGTAATTTAAGGGAAATGGGACCCTTGCTGTGCTTTGCTGCTCCCAGGGTCTGGGCAGTAGAAGAATCTGGAGGAGGAGGAAAACAGGTGCACTCTCTGAGGATGGTGACTCTTGGGATTTCTGTACACTATCTGGGAGCCATCAGCCAGCAGTTGATCTCTCCGAAGCCTAAGTCTGGCCACATGAGACCCTAACCATATTGTTTTTCTCTGTCTGACTTGCAGAAAGTGATGCCAGAAGTCTGCACTGATCCCATAGTCCTCGAGGAATCAAAGCTGTGAAATGAAGGTGTGGCAGAGCTGGGAGATGCAGCCCCCCTCATTCCCATCTTCACTACCTACACTGTCCCCCTGTTTCATGTGCGCCATGGCAGGGGACACAGCCTCAGGACAGGAGCCCAGTGAACTGCTGATGGACAGTGTGAAAGCCCAAAAGAAGGGTGTTGATCTCTTCAGTTATATGTCTTCATCTTGCTGTTTTGGAGACACTGCTGCTTAGGAGAAAAATGTGGGGAAACCCACTACTTCCCCCACCAACCCACCATGTCTGATTGGAAGAGAAAAAGCACACATGCTGAGAAAAGCCATAGTTCCAGGCTAGCCCTGAGCACATGATGGTGGCACCTTGTATGTGGCTGTGTCTCCTGTCTCAGGCAAACTGTGACATGAAATGCAGACACTGGACCATGCTTACTCTGTGAGCAGCCCTGGAAGAGCTGTCAGCTGGCTCTCAGGAAGAGGGAGTGCTCTGCCTTTGATGCTCTTTGTTGCATGGGTTATAGTAGAGGCCTCAACATCACCAGCAGCAAGTGCAGGGCAGTGCATCTGCACCCTCTGGTTTTATTACAAGGCTGGCCCAGAAGAAGAGCTCTTTGTGGACAAAGCTCTGCTCAGAATTTACTGAGATGGCCCTGTTCCTATATATTAGGAGTAATTGAGATACCAGTATTCTGCCTCCTACCTCGAGGCAAGGACTAGATCTGCAGCTTATGTTGAAGCTACAGCCTAAACCCAGCTCATCACTACACAAGCAACAGGCATGAGTCAAACCACATGTGCCCTGGGCTGAGGACTGTCTTCCTCCTTAATGATAAAGTGCCTTTTGCCTATTTCAAAATGACATAAAAACCTTTTGTGAAGTGAGATAACCAGCCAAGGTTGTGTTGCAATTCACAGCCACAGGGAGGAGTTTAGAGATGATTGGAATAGAGGTTTGCTCCAGTGGGAAGCGTCCTACTTTGACAGAGAACAGAAGCCCCTCTTACCAGCATTTGTGTCTCATAGACACTGTCCTTCTGTTTATCTTATAAGTACAAAGGTAGATCCTTACATCCTTTCTTGCCAGCATCCCTCCACGGGTGGAGACATCAAGTGTCCTTATATTCTTTAAGCAGTTATGTATCTATCTTTTGGGGGGAGGAGGGACACAACCCTGTGGAAGGGATAAGTAGTCCTTTCTGTCATACAGCTTTTTTGCAAAACCTTTTCTTGGGTGACATTAGTCTTTTGACACATTAAAAAATAAAACCTGGCTTTTCAATAGAAGCTTTTATATAAAATAAGTATTTAAGTGTACAGTGAATATTGTACACATATTAAATGTTTGGAACAGTCTAGATCTGGCTCTCTTAATAGCCTGAAATATTTTGCAGAATGGAAAAGTCACCTTTCTGCCCAGTGTTACTGTTGTGCTCTTCCCTTCTGTGTTTTAACTCTTTCTCCAATGCACCATTTTCCCAGCTAGGAGATCCTGCTGCTTCCCCCCTACCTTCTGTGCACTGCCTACCTGCTTTGGGCATTATTTCATCTAGGTCTAAGCAACCTGTTCCTGTTTTCCCATCTTCTGTTGTAATACCTCACTGCAAAGGTAGGTCAGTCCCTGCTCACAGGTGTGTGCAGTGTGCTGTCACCAGTGTGCTGTGGGACCAAGAGCTGCAGCGACTCTTTGTGTGTGTGCCACAGGAGCTGTCAGACCTGGAAATTTGTAGAAAGAAGTCAGGGACAGGTAGGTTTGTTGTAAAGAGAGATGATTCATCCTGCAGCATCCAACCACGCAGCAAATGGGAGTTTCTTCAGTACTTCCTCTATCCCCTGCTGTGTAGCAGACAGACAGACATAGTGCCCTGCAGTTTTCTGTCATTTATTAGAAATGGCCCCTGAGGGACACACATGCAAATTACACAGCGGTGCCACGGGCAGTGCACATTCTCCCTTTCTGGTCTGAAGTGTTCAGTGGATCCTGGGTAGCTCTACCCTTCGTCCCCACAGGACACTGGGACTTAGTGCACCGGGCACACTTGAGACAGTGCCTGCTGTCCTCTGGGGAGGCACTTACCAACTGCCCCTCTGCAGGCTTTGCCACAAACTCCTCTGGGATTTGGTCTCTGACATCAGTCAGTTTACATGTTGCCTGGAGAAGAAAAAAAACCACTTGATTATGAAGACTGATTGAAAGAGTTCAACATTGATCCACCAGGGGGACTGGTGTCCTGGAGAAGTTCAGCTGAGCTTTAGTGGAAGATTGGTAGTGACGACAGAAGACTATGCTGACTTACAACGGCCCTTCAGCATCAGTTTTTCTTCTTGCTTTGTGACAGTGCTTCTACCTCCAGGTACTGTAGCCCAATCAACATCCCCAAGATAGAGAAACCTGTGATGGAGATACAGGATGACTTGTGTAGAAAATGCTGGACAGGAGATGAGGCATTCCCTCCCCTCATGCCCTTCCCTCACAGCCCCATAAAGAAGTGTGTTTTTTGGTTTTTTTTTTTAGAGGGGGAGGGGGAGGAGGGAGAGAGTGTTCCAAGGAGAGTTTGTGTGGAGAGGATACAGAGCTCTACTTACTTGCTACCATGAGGGGTGCCATAACTCCAATTGTCAAGGCTGCAGTATGGTAAATGAAGACCTCAGAGAGGAAGTGAACAAGGGCCAAAAAGAAGGTGAAGAGTGTAAGGTAATAGAGGCTGTTGGAGAGGAGAAAGAAGCAGGTTATAATCTGTACAGGCATCATAGTATGGGCATGAGCATGGCTGAGTGGAAAAGAGATAAACCCCATACTTCCTCACTGTGACAGCACCAAGGGTGCTTGGTCCCTTGCCTAGTGAGGTGCAAAAGCTCCCTAGGTAACAGCTGAGAGGGTCAGTGTCTTCAATGGTGTATTGAAAGTCACAGGCATTATCTGGCTTAAAGGCAGGTGAAAGGGGGAGAGGAAGGTTAGGGCACCAGTGAAGTGGGAAGCACATATACACCCAAAGAGGGCAAGACTGGATGAGCTAACTAGGACAACAGGACTTGGCTGATTCCAAGATGCATCCCCCAACACCTCTCCCCACCTGTGCTCTGCTACCCTCTAGGGGCCACAGATGTGGAAAGGAAGCAGGTCAAACAGATACAAGATAAAAAAGTCCTTCTAAGAAATAGCTGGCTTCATGGTAATGGACATTGCCCCCACCCCCTAAAAGCAGATAATTGAGTCCCTACAATCCAAGGAGACATTGCCAGGTGAACAGTGACTGCGGGGCTGGGTGAGGCAGTGACAAAAGAGTGAGTTCTAGCAACCACCAACATGGGCTTTGTCTAGCACAGGCCAAGAGCCAGCCTGCTTGAAAATACTGCTATTACATACAGAGAAACAGCCTGTCTCCTAACCAACCATCAGGCTCCACCTCAGGCCTTGTTCTCAGCCCCAGCTAAGAAGATATGGATGGAGGGAGAAGGGATGCAAGGGACTCTCGACCTCAGCCACAGTCTTTAGTTGAGCTGTCAAAGGCAAAGAAGGGCCATGCATCAGAGCACAGCATTAGCAGCTGTTTGATGTCAATAGAGCAGCAAGGCCATCAAGCTTTCCAAGCTGGAGCTCAGAAATTTGTGACAAAGTTCACAGATCTACCAATTTCTGCCTGAGCTAAGAAACCGAACTAAAATGTGCAGGCTCTCCCCACAGGGGCTGAATGGGGCTGCAGTTAAAAAATCCCACAGAGCTATCTAAGCTTTTTTTTGGGGAATGCTTTCAACCTTATAGAAAGTTCAGATTTTAATTCCCTGCCTCCTTCACACTGCCCTCTACACTAGTTGCTCAGACAGTGACTAGCAAGCAAGCCGAAGCATTTCTCGCTCGCTCCTGTACATACGTCCTGTTGCGGATGTCGATGGCGCAGAGACAGCGAATCACCGATGACAGCAGGGTCCAGACGCCAAAGGTCCGAGCCTGGAGTCCATTCACTGCGCAGAGAAAGGGGAAGTGCGTGGAGACCACGTACACCCCCGCTTGCCCCGTTCCCCCATCCCCGCCGGGGCGCCGCACGCCGGTGCAGCAGGCGGCTCCCGGGCTCGAGAGCAGCCGCTGAGACGGAGCCTCGAGGAGGGCCCAAGGCTCACGGCTGGAACAGGACCTCCAGGCCTCGGGGCGTCCGGCGCGGCCCTTACCAAGGCCGGGGCTGGCCGTGTACAGCTTCTCCGAGAGGAAGCTGTGGTCGCGGAAGCTCTGCAGGGTGTTCCCGGCGGCGATGACCGACACCATCACCAGCCAGCTGCGCAGCACGTTCAGGAAACGGCTCATCCTGCCGAAAGACACGAAAGCTGCCCGCCAGGACCGGGCCGCCACAGCCTGGCGTCGCCCGCTACCGGCCGCGCTCTCTCTCGGAGACCACTCCCGCAGCGCACGCCGCCGCCTGGCGCTCCCATTGGCCACGGGCGCGCCGCTCCGCCCACGCACCACGCTGATGTAAGGACCTCCGACGCCAATAGGACCTGCCACCGCCGGGGGAGGCGGTCCCACCCCCTCCCGGCCCCGCCTGCCATTCGGAAGGAGGCGGTAGCGGCGGCGGGCGGGGAAAAGGCGGAGCGCGCGGCCGGCCTGCTACGCCTGCGCGCCGGGGCGGGGCCGCGGCCGCCGCCGTCGGTTGTTGTAGTAACAGCGAAGCGACGGGAGGGGCTGCGGGTGTTGGGTAGTTGTGCCCGCCCCGCCGGGCGGGACGATGCCGGGGCAGGTATGGGGAGCTGCTGTCTCAGGGTGATGGGTGGTTGGCTGGCGGCCCCGGGGAGGGAATCGTGACCCCTCGGGCGCTCTCTGCCGCTCCTGCTTCCTCTGGAGCTACCACAGGCCGCCGGGTCCGGCCGCCGCGGGGTAGGCCGGGACCCAGCCGCCCTTCTGGGTGTGGCCGGCCCGGAGGGCTGTTCCTGGGCCGGTGTAGCCGTTACGGTGTCCGGCTAACCCCGGACGCCGGGGAGAAGCAGGTGTTTCTGTTGGGCCGGGCCTGGCTAGCCCAGTGTGGTTCTGCGGCTGGAGGCAGGGCAGGGATGCGCTTCAGCGGTAAGCGTCTGAATGACTCACGCGAGCAAGGAAGCGAATAATCTGCTGGAAGGTGCTGCTTCCTCCTACCCTCCCCTGTCTGGGAGGCGATCTACAGCCTGTAACAGGCTTGTTGATAGTCTTCTGAGATATATATTGATAGGAGGCGGGAGTTAAGTTACCTCATTTCTCTTGCTGTCCTGCTTAACTATGTATTTGTGCTTTTAATCCTTATTGCAGGTAACTGCTCTTGCAAGATCCCTTGAATCTGCAGGAAGGTGTCTCGGACAGTACTGAGACTGGACTGTATGAAAACTCCCAGAGGAAATGCCGGTTAGGATGGCTCGAGATCTGGAGGAAACTGGCTCATCCTCAGAGGAGGAGGAAGATGATGTAGATGAGCTGGAGTAAGTAGGAAAAAAACCACTCTTAACTGTTTCTATCCCCATGTCCTTCCTGCAGGATTTGTACTAATCTGAAAAGACAGTTGCATTGCTTGCCCTTCTCCTACCTATAAAGCAGAAGATGGTTGGCTGGGACATCAAGCCTGTAGGCAGGCTGCTTATGTTTGTAGCCTAAAAGACCCCTGTATTCATCAGGGTTACAGCTGTAGCTTTTCCTTGGCTACTTTATAATTTCATTGATCTTTTTCTGTCATATTCCTAGGCTGGGAACTTTCTTGATGGTGGTTAAGGAAATGAAGTAAATGAATGTATTTTCTTCTTGTTTGTTTGTGTTTTGTTGTTTTTGTTTATTTTGTCTTAATTTCTGCTTTACTGCAGAGAATGGACGTCTACGCTACAGCAGACTGATAGGCAATTTTTTATGTCCTTTTAAATATTTTTTTTTGTGAGAACTCAGCTCCTTGAGTTCTTATTACTTAGTAGCATATGTTTGTTCCATCCTTGTTTTGTAACTTCTTTTGTCTTTGCTTCTGAAGGAGTTGCTACCTTATTCTTTCACAGAGTAAAACCCTTTTTCTGTTTCAGCTGGACCTACTCCAATACATCCTGCTTGTTTTCTTCTGGGCAAATACTGCAACTGAGTGCCTAGTTGCAAACTTCAGTGACTTAAAGCATTTAGAAGAATGTTGCTTCATACCAAGTAGATGGCTTATAGTTGCCAGACCCTTATAGATGGAAAGGGCCAGAACTGCTTTCACCTAGAACATAAATGTAACGGTATGTCTGCCTGAAGTGTCCAAGGGTCATGCTAGGAATGAATGACTGTCACCTGGAGGATTGAGCCTTACTGCAAATCCTCAGGACAGGCTTAACATAAACTCTCCTACTGTTGCTGCAGCTCATTTCCCACTTATATAAGGTTCTGGCCTGTAGTGTAAATTTTGAAAGCTTTTTGAGTCCCTTCCAGCTAATTGCACCCTGGTAGTTGGTTTTTTTTTTTTTTTTTTTAATTTATTTATTTATTTTATTTTTTAATTTTTGTTATGTAGATGTGGTGGAAGCAGATGGGAGTGCTGTGAAGTTAATTTGTCTGGGTAATAATGGTAGTAACCTGATTAAGAAGACCAAGGTTACCCTTAAGAGTACTTGTCTTAACATCAGAAAGTTGCCATTTTATCTCTGTTTCCTAGTTGCAAGTATAAGAAGTGTTTTGTCTTCTTCACTTTCTTCAAACCTTTGGCAGACCATGATCTTGCACATTCTATAGATAAATGCTTCTGTGTATCTCTGCCAGTCTATGTATTTCTTCTTGTCTGCGTAGATAGAGATGTGTCTCTCCATCCCCTCATGTTCTGTTAACTTTTTCATGGTTTCATTTCCTTGTGTAGTAATAAGTGGTCTGAGTTTTATTTGCTTAGGGAGGTTGACAGGCTTTCTTGCTGTGATCTTAGGTTTTATATAACAGATCCTATATTTTTTTTCTTGTGTGTGTCCTTAATTCCTCTAAGGAGATGGTAGTTCCCAATGTAGTCATCTTGTTTTAGACAGAAGTGATCAGTATGTCTCGGAACCTGTGGCTTGAGTGAATGGCTGGGGGTATTGTTGAAATTTGGGCTTGTATTCCACTGCATCTGGCAGAAATTAAAAAGGAACAAACACACGTTTGTCTGTTGTGTTGAGCCAAGCCTGTTCTAGTCTAAAACTCCTCATGAGCGCCTTCTTGTGCACTTCAGAGTCCAGGATTAGAATCGGGCAGCGTGTGCTGATTTGCGGTTCTTAAATTTGAGACTGGAACTTGCATTGTAAAGTCTGGTTGTGTAGATGCTGGCAATTACGGTTCATCGTGGATTCTAGATCATGTTTCAGGCTGTAAATCCAGAGAACTGTAGCTGTGAAAATTCATGGAGTTTCTCCTAACTTGCGCTCCATCAAATCAAACAGAACTCTGACTCAGACTGTCAAGACCAACCCAAAAAGAGGATGAACTGGAAGATTCCCTTTATAGCTGAGTACCAGGGGTGCCTAGCATGTGTCTGTGAGTCAGCACAGGCAGTGTGCAGGAGCAACCACAAAACCATGGCCGAAATGCCCAGAGTAAATTTATTTTTGTTACTTTGCTAACTAGGGGGGTGGGGTGGGTGTGTCCTGAAGCAGCACCCAGGCAGAGGCGCATCACTGGGGACACAGGCCCTGTGGAGCTTGGTCCTTGCTAGAGGATTGCCAAATCTGATGTTTGTGCCTGTTTTTCAGGGATTTGCACAGGCACAGTTTACCACTGTGCTTTGATCTTTCCCACATCAGGGCAGGAGTCTTGAGCGTGTTTGGTTGCATGTCTCTGTCTATCACAGGCCTATGTTACCTGAACCCAGATGTTCTACTTGCCAAGCACACAAGGATAGATAATAATTAGAATGATACATGTGTTTTTCTATACCCAAGCTGCATTACACTTGAACGTGTTTACAGTCTTCCTTGCCAATCTTCCATGACTTCCCTAAAATGTGTTTGCCCGTGTCCTGCCCCCAGATGGGCAAATACGGAGAGGTGCCGTGTCCTCATTGGAAGTGCTGTGTGTACGAGGCTCAGCAGTTGCTTATACTGTCTGTCTTGCCATTTCAGAGATCATCCATGTATCAAATGGACTGGTGGTGGCTGCAGGCGGATCCCTGTCTTGGTGTTTCATGCTGAAGCCATTCTGACCAACGACAGCTACCTCCGCCTAATTGGAGGTGGGTACAACTGTGTGCCAGCTTTTGGCCCGAAGGCATGAGGTGGAAGGCTTTTACCAGGATATTCCCTTCTTGTTATGGTGAGGGAGAGGACATGTTAGGAAGGAAATTACAATTCTGTCTTGCATCTAGGTACTGAGATGTTCAGAAATACTTGATCAGTTGGTGAATGTTTATCATGTTTATGGGTTGTGACAGCTGTCTGTATCTGTCCCTCCACGGGCCGTGGTGTGTTTTGAGTTGGAACTGTCTGCTTGCAAATCAAATTTAGAGGCCATGCTAGAATTTATGACCAGACTATAAACTTGCTGCTCTGTAGCTAAGAACTTAAAACCAATCACTGCAGTGAGTTTTGATAAAGATTCACTGGGAAATAAAATACCCAACTCTCTTTGAGTTGGGAGACCAAACTTTCTAGTGTCAAATGAGCGAGAGCCTCTAAACAAGAGGTAGAGCTGTTACCATCACTCTGGACTGTGGGTATGTACAGTGGGGAGCACATCCTGGATGTGCTGAGTCAGAAAAAAGCTAAAATGCACTTAGCTTCTTTTTGTGAAGATGTTGACTCTTCCTTCTTCTCTTGCTTCTTCCTTTCCTGGGTAATTGTTGCCCTCATTTCTAATACCCTATGCAAGCAGAAATGCTTCTGGCTCATTGGGGTAAGGGGTAGAGAAGGTGATTTATTTGTGGAAATTCCTGATCCTTTTCATGTGAGTTAAAAACTTATTTGAATGGTGGCAGAAGCTGATGGTAATTGTAACTTGCATCCTAACAGGAGTGTGGAGTCTCTTCTGCTTTGTCTCGGGAAGTAGAGGCTTTTTGTGGTTTAACAAGTCTACAGCTGGGTAGCGCAACACGTTAAATTTTCTTGGGCTTTGTCTGGTCCTAGCTTATGATGCTTTTTACTCTTTAAACTTATTTTTATATATAGGACATATTTTTTGAGGTTTAATCTAGTCCTTATCTTTCTATTCTCAGTCTGAAGCAATTTGAAAGGTGCCTTTTCTAAGCGACTCTGTTAGTCTAGCATTGCAATTTCTGCCTCTACTTTCTTTGAACTCTTGTGGATTGCCACATCCTTTTGTATGACAGCTGGCCTCCAGTCTGGCTACTTGCTTTCTGTTTATCACATACCCCCAGTGCTGCTTAATGCTTTTGTTTTTAAGATTTTCTACTTGGGAGGTGATTTTTCTCTTTTTCTTTCTTTGTTCCATTTACTTTATTTCCTGCTATTTTTTGCAGTTATCTATGGCAAGATCAGTACAGGTGAATGGGATGTGAACAAAAATTCAATGTTTTAATTTGGGTTTTCAAGATAAAAAAAATGATCATATAAGCTATCTGTATCAATGAGGGGCATAGGGCATGATTACTTTTAGTGAGGAATACCAATCTTGAATAGAGGGAAAAAACCCTGAAATTATGTTTGGAGCGTTATAAAAAAGCCTGTATAAAGAGTTGTTAAAAAAATACAGGCATTGGTTAGGATGTCCTGTGTCATCTTTTGCTACAATAGTGTTTAGTGATGCAGCAATATTGTCGTGAAGAAATGATGTAGGTCAGTTCATGCCATCATTTGATTTAATGCCTCAGGAGATGGACAGGCATCTCCTATCACCTTTTTACATTATGTGCTGGTACTGAACGCACGTTCCACTGTGGATTAAGTACAACTGTACTGGATTGAATCCTATGGTGCTCGTTTCTCTTCTTTAGTAGCATAGTAAGTTCTGATTCTTCTTGTATGTGTAGACTTTAATATTGTGTTTCTTGCCCTCTTAACAGAGCGCTACCACTTGTCCTATAAGATTGTGCGAACAGACAGCCGCCTGGTACGCAGCATTCTGACTGCCCACGGGTTCCATGAGGTGAGCTCAGCAAACTTCAGATCTTGATTATGTGCTGGGCTATGGTGATAGTGATGATGATAGTGACATTTTAGTTTTTTTGGTGTGTTTTGGTTGGGGGTTTTTGGTGTGTATTGTGGGTTTTTTGGTGGTTGTTTTGGTGTGTGGGTGTTTTAGTGTTTTTCTTTTCTTCACTCTGTGTTGTGTTTTGTGGTTTTGTTTTTTTTTTTACACACTCTGCCAGTCATACAAGAAATATGTTGTGACTTTACTCTCTCAAAGGACTATCTTTTAGCCTTAAGCCTTCAAAATTAGGGAAAATGGGACATTTGGTCATGTGATTCTTCTTATTTTTCAAGCGTCATCTTCCACACTTGGGAAGATCCGAAGAACTTAATCTCTCAGCCTTTGCAAGCTCAATGATGCACTGATGTAGTATTTCACATTTTTCTTCTACCTCTTGTCTTGCTCTAAAGAATGTCCTATGTGCAGCTAATGATGGTTTGAGAGATGGGTGTGTATGGTGTAATTTTTTTTTTTGCATGACACACAGCTAAGGAACTGGTCTCGCAAACTTCCCGAAGAAATCTAAAACATTTTACAAATTGGATTTAAGCAGCCTATAAAAAGCACAAAACCTACAATTCTGTTTGGAAAAATGACAGTTATTTCTCAGCACCACTGTACAGTAGCTTAGGACAGGAGTCTGGCTAGAGTTACTTTAATATTAGAGATGGGTAGAAGAGATTACCTTAAACTAGAATTACTTTGGTCTCATAGACATAAGGTCACAGTCTGTAGGACAAGTGGTGGTGCTTTTCATTAGTTCTATGTTTTTATGTTGTGTGATGTTTTTATGCTGCTTTTTAGGTGCACCCTAATAGCAGTGATTATAATCTCATGTGGACAGGATCACACTTGAAGCCCTATTTGCTACGTTCCCTTACCGATATCCAGAAAGTCAATCATTTCCCAAGGTAAAGCCTGGATATTGTCTTTTGCTGGACATCTTTGTGATGGTTTGCAAAAATCCGAACATAGGTAGCGCTAAAAAAAAAAAAAAAAAAAGTGTGGTACTGTAAAGTCCCAATGCACTGGATGTGTTGCAGTCTGTCTTCATTCTAAACAGTCTTTGGGCTTTTGGAGAGATGGTGTGTGTGATGAAGTTCTTATCTATGGCCCAAATAAGGTAATTTTAAAGGGTGGTGTTTTTTTTTTTCTTTCTTTATTTGGTGTTATAAGTGTTAAGGGCTTTGTGTTCTTAGTTACAGAGACAGTCATACTTCACCTGCTAAAGTTTAGAAATACCAATGTAACAGTTTGCTGTGCTTCAGTCTGTCTTGGGAATTGCAAGAGGTCATACAAATAAGGATGGATATTATTGCTGTCTCTGTCCTGCAGATGTATAACTGAAGAGTAGTTGCAGGCTAGGGTTTAGACATCTGACGGAGCTACAGATGCTGTAGTAACAAGGGCAAAGGGTTGCTGTAATGTGTTGGTTTGGGTTTTTATGTGTGTGTGGGGAAAATAGATACAGTCTTTTGTTTTGGGATTTCAGGTCATATGAACTGACACGAAAGGACAGACTATACAAGAATGTCAGTCGTATGCAGGTGGCCCATGGGTTCAAGACATTCCATATCCTACCTCAGACCTTTATCCTCCCAACAGAGTACCAGGACTTCTGCAGTAAGTGAATTGCTAGTGATGCTCAGACCTAAAGCAAAAAACTGGGAGGGAGGAATTACTTTTAATATTCCAGCCTGTTGATCATGCCAGTGGTTAGGGCGACAAAGACAGAGGAAGCTGTAAAGAGAGCGGAAAAGGCTGCCATGATTTCTTTAATTTCTGCTCTGCTGTTTATTCCATGTCTGCATAAGTCTTCAAGAAGCTGATATGGTCTTAAGGGTCCAGCATTGTGGTGTGTGTGTGGTGTGTGTTTTTTTTTGTTTGTTTGTTTGTTTTTTTTGGTGTGTGTGCATGCACTGTTGTTGATGATCAACTTCACAATATCCCTGATTAATACCTGGAAATACTGAAAAGAAAAATGCCAAAAGGAGGCATAGGGCAGAGAGATGAATCTATTGCAGCTGCAGGAAGGGCTTCAGTGAGGGGCTGTAATAATTGCAGTGCGTTCCAGGGTGTAAAAGTCATCAAAAGACATCAGAAAAGTAGATTATGATCACCTCACAGAGTTCTCTAAAGCTTTAACTGTAGGCAACATTCTTGATTCTTGCTCCTCTGTAAAAAAGTAAAATGGAAGATGTTTCAGACCTGTGCTGTTTTCTTTTAACCAGATACCTATTCTAAGGACAGAGGCCTGTGGATAGTGAAGCCTGTGGCCTCTTCTAGGGGTCGAGGTGTCTACCTGATAAACAATGTAAGTGTTCCCCAAAAGGACTGCTCTTCAGTAACACTGTCTGCAACACTATGCCAGCTTCCAGGCAAGGGGCATGGTAGCATCTAACCAGACACTGGCCCTACTCTGGATTTCAACCATACATTGATGAGCAGGTCAACAGTCCTGAGCAGCTGGCAAAGCCTGCCCAGGCGTATGCTGCATAGCCAAAAGCAATCTATTTCTTTGTATGCTGCGCTTATCTTGCAACCTACTTTTCAGTCTTAGCTTATTAGGAGTACATGCTTCCTGAGACAGTTTCAGAAGCTGTGCTGCTTCATGCTCTCCTTGTGGCTGACTGTAGGCTGGCCTTGGGAATATTCCCAGAACTCTGATTGTTTCACTGTGTGACCTAAACGACCCTCAAACAGTCCTCTTGTTTCCCTCTGCCATCTGGAAAAGTTGAGTTAAAATTCAAACTTATGTGATAGAGTAGGATGTGTATCACTCTTAGAGCTGTTATCTAAATGCAAGCGTGCCCTTACTGAGGTGTGATGGGGATGGTTCTTGGAATTCGATATAGGAGTTATAGAGTCTTTTTCTCCTTTTAGAGCTTTGCAGTGTGTTAGGTTGTCATAGGTAACAAATATATCCGGGCAGGAGCCAAACACGAGGGGATTCCAATAAATATTCTCAGCAGCAAAACTGACTGGTGAATCATTTTGCTTTCACTCACTCAAACCCCTTTAGTCCCCCCCCTCTGCACTGAAGGGGTCATGCTGCTTCATTTGTTCTCTACTTGGATCATTTCCCTTAAAAGAAAGGAGCAATTTGCCAAGTGTATGAGGTAAGTATTTCCAGAGCTGTACTCAGCTTTTTCTTTGCCTGAAAGAGAGGAACAAGTTCAAGCTTATGTGGCAGTTGGCCATGAACTAGGGAAAAGACCCTTCTGGGGCCAATCTCCCTTTTTGTATATCTGTTCCAGAAACACTTCAGCTAGTTTGGCCCAAAGACTTGAGTTTCCTTCAGTGTGATGCCATTAAGGGAGTGTCTTCTAGAAACATATCACAGAAGTGTGTGGGGGGGAAAACCCCAGCAAAACAACAAACCTTGACTTTTTCTGATCTATAGTAAAACAGGCTGTCATTTTTGTGTGGTGTGCTGAGGGAAGTTGAGTTTGTTCCCTCATGGTGTATATGTGCGCTGTATACGCCTAGGATTCCTGCTCATGATCCTGGCAATGTGGCTGGATACATGCAAACTTGAATAAAGGCAGGATGATGGGGTTCTCTTGGCTCGTTTGCAAACTGAAGGCAAGAAAATGTTTTAATCCCCTGACTTTGCCATCTATATTTGTCACAGATAGAGCTTTCTGTTCTGAGCTACAAGGGTAGTAGTGTCTTCCTGGTACAATAGCTCCTGCTGTGGAATGAATCTCAGTAGAAGGTATTTACTCAAGTAGGCAAAAAGTTTGGATAGTAGCCCGGGATCCAGTTATAAAGATCACAAGTTGATGAGTAATTTTCTTCAGTTGTGACTTCCTCACCCACTCTAGTTATATACTACTTCCAGTGTCTTCTAAACTCCTCCACCACATGTCTGAGTAAACACTTGAGAAGCAAACAGAATGACAGTCTCTTCTTAGATATGGTTTTCCCCACTGATTTTTACATTGTTGCTGTGTGACTGTTAAGTCTGTATTCTACTTTAAGGAGCACTTATCTGAAAGGTTCAATGGGCAGGTTTTTTTAGCAATGTAATCAGCCATTCCCAGGCTTCTGGTTAGAATCTAATTACCTTAAGTATGTTGTGACTGACAATGGTGTTTTTTTCATTTTGGTTTTGTTTCCTCCCTCCCCAGATATAGTTGATGGTACAGAATGGCTTTAGGAGAGAAAGGCTGGATAAAATAGTAAGTTTGATTTAGTCATCTTACTCCTCAAGCCTTCTGACTTTTCACTCTTGGATTCTCTGTTCTGTAGCCAAACCAGATTGTCCTGGAAGACAACATCCTGGTTTCTCGTTACATCAGCAACCCTCTGCTCATAGATGGTGAGTGTGCTTAGCAATTGCTTTTCTCTCTTCCCCCAACCCCACACCTGAGGATCTTTGCAACTTCTACAGGAATTTAGTTGAATAATTGAGTGCTCTATCTTTTTCTAGTACTGGAAAAGTGTAATTAGAGAGTTTCTTAAAACTTGTAAGCTTTTAAACTGTGAAAGCTTCAGTCACCTATGTCAGCAACAGTTCATGGTTTATTGCTTTCAGGGTCTGTTGAAATTCCTCAACTGGATAAGACATCTGAAAGATATTTGCAGTCACTGACTCTTGACAACTGTATTTCAGATTTCAAATTTGACGTGCGCCTTTATGTTCTGGTTACATCCTATGATCCACTTGTCATCTATCTCTACGAGGAAGGATTGGCCAGGTAGGGGAGGTTTCTTCTTTCTCAGTGTACCTGCACTTGGTGATCCAAAAATGTCTTGGTTTGCGTCTGTACTGACACAACAGCAAATGAGGGAAGTGCCACTAAGGAATTCTGCAGAATTAAATAAGTGACACTTCATCATGCTGTGTCCCATCAGTTTTCTTTTTATAGGCTGTAGGATCTTTAGGGAGGGACTTTATTACTTATGTAATAAATAAAGCAAGTTTTCAACTTTTAAGGGCTGAATGGCCACAGACACCATCACTGGTATGTTCATTCTCAAGGTTGCATTTTTCTTGAAACCTCTTTGGACTCTTGGTGCCTTTGTGCCCCTTTATCCATCCTCCGAAGTGAAGGGAATCTAAACGTGCTCAATTTCTATTTAATCCTAAAAAGAAAAGCAGTTGGAGATCTGTTGTTGGCTGTATTTGCCTCTGCTTTAATACTTTAAACTGTTCTTCTGAATTTTAGGGCAGTATTTGTATTTTCTACATAATTGAGTAACTGGGTTTAGACTATTTCCCTGCAAGTTGTCAGTTTTCTTTTGCATGTAAGCTGTGAATGATACTTAAGATTCCAAGGAGGACTACTTATCTACCAAAAATAATGTGCTTTTCTTCATCACAGATGTTTAGCTAAACACCTGTCTATAGTAACTAATAAATTTGAAATAATTGCCCCTCTGAATTTCCAACAGACAAGAAACTTAACTGTAGTGGCATTTGAGAAGAAAGCATCATAGGCCTGTCTTCTGCGTTCTGGTTTCAAACAATGCTGAATCTGTCTTATAAGCATATCTGACATACCTGGAAGTAATGTATCTTGGGTTCAGGACTGCATGGCTCCGACTTAGGCAGATACTAAATCTAGTTTACCTTTATCCAAAACAGACACTGAATCCAAAAGGATATATTAATAAGGATCCCACAAGAAATATCCTCATTTAAACTGAAGAACGGATTCCCTTCAGATGTGTTCTGATGTGCCTCTGCCTGCAGAGATCATGTGAACAGATTGTTTCTGGAAAGGGGCACAGAAAGGGGTAGCTCATCTTGGTCAGTGGAAAACTTGAAAACTATATTCACTTTAGAAAAGGAGCCTTAAGCATGCCTGGCATGCAAGAATTTTCTCTCTGGAATTAGCACTTAAATTTTCAGTTGCTAATCCTGCATGTTATTGGAAAGCGAAGAAGGAAACAAGATCATCGGTCGTTAGTATACGAGTAGATTGCTAGGAGGTTCTCAAAATGGGAATTGCATTGCAGGCCTCCAAAATAGAATTTGCACCATCATTAATGTCTTAAAGGTAGTTCAGCTGATCTTGTTTTATTACCTCTGGAAAAAAACGTGGTAAGAGACAATTGTTTTACTCTGGCTGGGGGCACGTGTACCAATTCCATGATAGATAGAATTTTTGTCTGTTTTGTTACTCTACTGACAGTAGAGTAACATGCTTTGCTTGGAGGGAAGGGTATGTGGGGATATGTGCACTTTTTTCTTATTTTTTTTTTCTTTTAAAAACAATTCTAGTCATATTAGTGGCCTAGAGAAGGAAATGAGGAAGGAAATGAGTATACTCTTTTGACTGAAATAAACTGGTCAGGCAGTTCTAGTGAATCCCTGAAGATATAATCATAAAATTATTTAGATGGAATGTCTGGAGGTTTTTAGTCCAATTTCCTTCTCAAGACAAGACCTTCAAAGTTTGGGCAGGTGCTCTGTAGACTTATACCATAGAGGTTTGATTATCTTCCAAGAATGGAGATTCCATAGTCTTTCCTGACAAGCTCTTCCAGTGTTTGACCATTCTCACTGTGAATGTGTGTGTTTCTATCTAATCAGAATTTCCCTTCTTGCAGTCTGACTGTTGCCTCTTGTCATTCTCCAATGTGCACCTTTAAGAAAAGTTTGACTCTGTCTTTATAGCCATGTATTAAGGAGTTGGACATAGCAAGTAGATCTATTCTTAGCCGCCTTGTCTGCAAGCTAAACAATCCTTTTTATCCTCAGCTTCTTCTTGTACATCAAGTTGTTCAGCCCGTTTTAATGGCTTTCTGCCAGACTTGCACCACTTAGTCAACATTTGTACTTTGGGGCTCATAAGGGGACACAATGTTCTAGATATGTGTCCAGTGCTTGCTAAGAACTCCCAAATAAGAGATACTGATGACTTCCCTCGAACTGCTGGCTATGCTCTTGTTGATAGATGTTGTTAGGCTTCACTGCTGCAAAGGCAAACTCCTCATTCACGTACAGCTTCTTGTCCACCAGGACTGCTTGTCTGTTTCGCAGAGATGCTTTCTATCCGCTCTGGCTGTGCTGTTGAACAGGATTATTGCTTTCAGGTACAAGATGTTTTGCATTTGCTTTTGCTAAAGTTCATGAGGGCTCTGTTAGCACATTCCTCTAGCTTTACAGGAGCCACTTGAGTGCTCAGATCTTGCGCCATGCCATCTGCTGCTCTCCCTTTGTTCCCAAAACCATTCACGTCCTTCTAGAAGGCATCAGATGTCATTTGCTCTCAGAAGATTTGTGCTTGCTGTTCCCAATAATTGTTTTGCCCTTCATTTGCCTGGAAATATCTTCCTAGAAGATAATAGTCCACAAGCATCTACTGGCAGCAAGACTGTAGATCACCTGGACTATCCTAGGTGAGAGGTATTTTGAAACAATGATCTGATTTCTTTGAGTTTATGAGCCTGACTTGATAACCTGGGTGCTGTCTGGCTGAATTTCTTTGTTCTTCTGCCGTTGAGAATATTCACCTCTAGAGCTTGAAGCAGTGTTGCAGTCAACCCTGAACAAATAACTTTGTTAACAGATAAGTTTTCTGTGTGGGTATCCATCCAGAAGCATCAGTCTCAACAATTCTGGAATCTCCATCTTGGGAAGATCTCATGTGATAGTAATACTTGCAAATAACTTTTCAGTGTTCTAAAATCTTTAACAATCTTATACATTTAGATTCCCATTGTTTATACTGTAATAAAATCTAGAGCATATGGTGTCCACATCCATAACAAATGGAACATATATGTACAGGAAACCATAGTACTACTAATGGTAGTTAACCTCTCCTTCCAATTGCATCCCATCTTAGAGCTCTCTGTGAGAGGTAGCTAGTATCTGGAGGCTGTGGCATTAGGTATCTTAATGCTGCTCTGTGACATGGTCAGCTGTGCCATTACAGCTGTAGGACTGGTGTAGAGGCAATAATGAGATGTTATCTCTGGTCCGAGGACAGTCCTGACTTTGGAGGGTAACTCTGGTTCTGTTACTGATCTTCAGCTGCCCACTCAGCAATTTCAGCCTTAGAAAAGCCTTACAGCTAAAGGCTTGTAGCAAGACTTGTAGGTGAATGCTTTCACATGATAGGTATAATTGCAACCATTATCTTTAATTGTGCTTAGACTTTTCCCTTATGTGATTGTAGAGTTGGTATGTTTGTACAGCGAGTGCTGGAAAACTGTCTTTGGAAAAAAACACTCAAGCATGAGCAGAGGTTGACAGAAAACTTTAGGTGGTCTGTTCTGTTTGGCCTCCAGATGGCACTAGTGGTCTTTAGCGTTAACAATTTGGATTTTTCCAGTACCCTGGATTTGCAAATTCAGTTGGCCAGAGGTAAGGAACCTGGAACTACTGGATTCTGGCTTCCTATTTAGTGCTTTTACCTTTCATTTAGCAGTGAGAGTTAAGTACTGGGACATACCCTTTTGTCGCTTCACACTGTGTAATGTTTTGGTGTAAAGCTGGGCAAAAACTTTAGCTATGCAGGGAGGGGGGAATGTTTTAATCTTTGGAAGTGGAAGCTGTTTTTCATTCTTTACTTAAGGAAAAAAACACACTTGTTTAAGTGGAAGCAATCTGTAGTAGAGAACTGGGAGGTAAGATCAGGGCCTGGAATTAAAGGTGGTGTTGAATCTAAGGGGAATCCCATTGGCAAAACAAAGGAAACTCTTTTCAGAACCTTTGCTAGTGCTTGTGGTGCACTATGGTGACTTCCATGTTTTGAGTTTGCTTTCTGAAGGTAGGTAGTCTCTGAAGTGTAGTCAAGTTGTCCTCTTCTGGGTCATTCTCATAATTTTATTTTTTTCCTTTTTATTAGTCTTTCTGAAAGTTAATATTCCCCTCCAGTGTTAACACTTTGCATATTCCAAGTAGAAGAGGAATCAGACTTTCAGTAAAACCTGTAGTAGAAAAGCACTGCTATCAGGAAGCCATAAGATGTAATGATCTTTAAAAGAAACAGACTTGGTATAATACATATTAGTGATGTTTCACTAGATGCTTCCTTAGGCCTGGTTTCCCTTGGCAGAGCTAGACTTGTCATTACATGATCTAGAGGGGAATTTGAGGCTGAAGAGCTGAGGAGAGAGAAGAAAGGATGTGTAACTTTTCTTCCACTTTCCCTGTTAAAAAGTAGGAAAAAAGCTTCCTTTGAAGGAGATGCATAGGGTATGTATCCAGAGGTGTGTAACAAGTCTTCAGCTATTGTTGCTTGATTTGTAGCACTGCATAACTGTCTGGTTTTTCCTGGCTGAAGTGCATTATTTTGTGTATATTGAGTAGAAATTAAGAAATGTTGATGTTGAGTAGGTTCCTTCTGTAGCTATTTCCCCCCAGCTCTCTATGGAATAAACTGTATTTAGTAGGGACAGAGCTGTAATGACAGAGTCATAAGTCATCAGAGTCAGATATCAGAATTCTGAAGAGGGCCCTCTGAAATGAAGTCAGCAAAAAGAGGGTCCCCTGAAATGAAATTGACAAAAAGAGTGGGGCCCTAGAATGAAACCATCTTCTAAAAGATTGCAAGATGTCTCAAGAGTTTATTCTAAGCTGATGTTAACACCTGGAAGATTTTGCAAGCATTGAAGTTTTCCTACTTGCCACTCTTACTGTAAGAACAAGCGTAGTGGATGAGTAGTCTTGTTACTGCAGTGGAAGAAAGGGAAGTATAATATGAAAAGCTGTAGAATCCTGAAGGTAACTTTTATTTCAGTGATAGTAACGCTCTTCCCTCTCAAGGAAGTGCAAAAAACACAGTGTAGGGGATGTGGGCTATTGCCAGCTTGTGATCTGTCAGCATTCTAACATCCAGAGGCTATTGACAGAGGCTTAGAAATAACGTGGATTTTTCCGTACGGAGACTTGCATTTAGCATGAGGCTAGTAAAGCTGTCAAACCAGCTTGTGGAGAATATATTAAGCTGGCATTTGATTCTGTTGTTTAAAGCTAGGGTTTTTTTGACAGTAGATTTTAGTTATCTAATGTTTTGTTTGGTGTGTTTGTTTTGGGGTTTTTTGGGGGTTTGGGGGTTTGTTTTTGTTTTTTTTTTTTTGGGGGGGGTTGTTTGTTTGGTTTTTTGTTTGTTTTGTTTGTTTGGTTTTTTGTTTTATTGTTGTTGTTTGTTTGTTTGTGGTTTTTTTATGCATTGATGAACAGGCTATGATATCCCTTAGGATGACATCATCTTAGTAGAAGACAAAGTTTATATACTGAGAGTTCTAGAACATATTGAAATACCTTCTGAATAAGCAGTTCCCATGGAAATGTAAATTCTGTGAGCATGGAGCTCAGACTGCTTAATGGTTAAGGACAGTCTCTGTAGAAGGAAGCTATTGCAAGCATTTGCAAGGTAAAGAAATACTGTTGTTTAGAAGTGTTGTTGCATCTTCCAGGGGTCCTTGTATTTCTGATTATATAAATAATAAGCTGCAAACCTTGGTGAACTTAATTGCCCTTTGTCTCAAAGTATTGAAGGAGCCATGACTTTGTGAAATAGCTTGCTGCTTATGTTCAGTATCTTTTAGGATCTGAAAACATATTGTCAACAAATGCTTTCAGTATGATACCAATAAATGATTGTTAAGGTGGAGATGTTGAAATCATAATTAAGAACAAAATATGTGATAGGGCTGTTGTAACTATTTTCAAAACAGAAGTGCTAAATCCAGGAAACTTATAGTTTAACTGGAAAGAAATTCAAATAGTTCAAGCTGTGGAAATATGTAGAAAGGGGATCCAAACTTCCAAATGCTTTTCTGTTGCCAGCTGTTCTGACTTCATATTGTAGTTAAAGCTCAGAAAAATACAGTGCAATTTTTTTTTTCACTTTTTTTGAAATTTTGCTGCTCAGAGCTTGTATATTTAAGGGTAGACAATCTGATGAGCATCTTCATGGATTTGCTGATATAGCTTTTGAAAGAATAAGAGGGAGAGATTCTTCAGAATCGCTACCAAGTGACAACAGTAGTGGCTTAATTTTTCACTGAGAAATGAGAACTTTTTTTTTGGCAGTTCTTTTTAAAGGAAATAATTTTTTGGTGTAAGTTGTTAGATGTCCTTGCATAGTTCGTCATCTTGACTACAGAAAAAGTAAAGGAAGGATGAAGAGATGACTACTAATAAAGCAAATTGGGGATGCATTCTTTTCTGGACTTTAACTTCATTATACAAACAGATGCTCCAACTTCCCCTCCTTCTCTCCCTCTTCCATTTTTCTTGAGTGCTCTCTCCCTTTTCTGACTTTGAGGCTTCACTCAAATCTACTCTCCTTTTTCTTGCAACTAACCATGTTCTTCTTGGCTATTGTGGTATAGGAGGATGGTCAGAGTGAAGAAAGGGGTTTTTTCTCTCTCTCTTTATTTATTTTTTTTTAAACTAGAACATGCTTGCTATAAGCTGTGGTGGTTAGCAGTGGCTTATACTGGTCATTCTGCCAACCAGATGCCCTGGATTCTGCCTTCAATCTTCTGTTCTATTTATTTTTCTCCAAAGTCTGAGGCCTAAAATACGTATTGAAACAGGAATTGATTGCATGCAAAATAAGAAAATTATTGCAGTTGGACTAGATGATCATTGTAGGTCCCTTCCAACTGGAACTATTCTATTACATTACATTTAACTTGATGTCATGTCCTTGTCTGGATGTAGGATTTTGCAAATGCCACCACAAATAGTATTATCCTCTGCTTAATGTTTTATTTTTAGGTTTTAGTTGTGGGGTTTGTTTTTTGGTGTTTTTTTTTTTTTTAAGTTGTTTTATGGCCTGCTCCTAAAAGGGAAGCACTATTATCTTTCTGTCCTGACTGCATCTTAACTCTTCTCTCTTATGTCTGAAAGAGGGTGTACCTGCATCTGACTTTCAATATTTGCTCAACTGGGTGTTCAGTGGAATCTGTGAAGTGATCTGTCTTTCCTGTGGCTATGTAATTTGTGGAGCAGATCAAGTAGAGTGGCTGGGGTGTGCAGCTGAGCAGGTGATGAACTTTCAGCTGCAGTGCATCCTTAGATTGACAAAGGCTGATTGTGCAACTATGCTTTTAGAAAGCAACTTTTGCACAAGATGTAACTTTAAATTAGCATGGCTATTAAGAGAAACAGTCCTGTGCTCTTCCTGGCTGCTATTTACATTCTTGTGTTGACTCTTTCCTTTCCAGACACAGGTCTATAATGAGTTCTCCTCTGGCTGCACAGTGCGAAGTGGAATGGAGGGGTATCATAGGCAACTGTACTGGTAGTTGGTTGCATGAAGCTCCTTCCCCTCCTCCAGAAGCTTTTATTGTTTTAGTATTCAACCTTCTCTTAAAGAGATGTACTATTGATAACGTTTAAATTGCTTCAGTGCAATTTTATACTGTATCCTGTGCTCATTCAGGGGCTCATGATGTCTGTTGTACTGTCACCACAAGCATTTCTGTACCCATGCAATGAACTGATCTGATTTGATAAATAGCTTAGCAAAAAAGGCTATTTTAGATGGCTTGCTGTGCAGAACAGATGCTATTGTGTAGGTAAAACGAAGGTGGACAGCTGAGGAAAGAGAGTATGGATAGTTTAAGTCTGTGTGACCACTGGAAGAAGGGGGTGGAAATGTTAAGTGACAGCTTTGTAGCTGGATCAGGGAGCTGATCTGCCTTTGTCCTTTTGCACCCTTCTCCCTCTCACATTCTGTTCCCTCTGCCTCCCCATCAACACAACCAGCAACATAAATATCCCCCAAACACCTTCCAAACCAAAGTCCTGGGACGTTTTTCAGTTGGATCAATTAATTGATTCATTTCAACACAAACCTCTGTGATGGTAGTAGATGGCTAAGGGAGTGGTGTTGAGGTACTTGGTTACACTACAGGTAATGTCTTCTAAACCAGGAGGTTACCACTGTTTCCATAATATACATTTAGTGGTGGTATTGTTGGTGTAACAGAGTTCTTGTGGACACTAGATAAGCTTGTAGCAGCGTCTTGCTCCTGACTGCAGTCTTCCCTACAGTGCCTTTCAGCTGGGTGACATCTTTGAGGTGTGAAAGTGCTGTGTAGTCCCTGAGAATGACAGCACCTTGGAGCAGATGCAGCCTTGTTGGACAAATTGGTTTGGCCTGCAGGTTATACCTAGTTTCCCGGATGCCTCTTGAGGGATGGCAGATACAGGCAGTATAGTTGTTGGTAGAAATCTGTTCTCACACTAAGTTTTTCCTAAGACGTCCTTGGAGTGCACAAGAGCTGAGTTGTGCCTGTGAGAGACCTCAGGAAACACTGACTGTGGTGTGCATGTGTACGTGGCATGATTACTCTGAATGTGCGAATTTCCCAAGACTGGTGGATTTTACATATTCATGGTAGGTCCCATTGTGAAACTGAAGGGAATTTGACACTGACTGTCTAAAGTTGAAGTGGCCTTTTTTGGCCAGCATGCTTGAGGACTACAAATCTAAGCAGCTGAGGAAAAAAGAAAAAAAAAATGCGTAGTATGATGCATATGTTATTAGACTGGGAAAATTCCTGGGAGAACAAATGGAACACCCCACTCTAAGACACTGAAAAAGACACTAAATGCACCTGGATGTGGCTCTTGATAATAAACTGTATTTTCTGTCCAGAGTTTGCATTTGAAGCCTCATTACACACATTCTCTCCCTAGCCTCTGCTGTTGAGCGGTCTGTGCAATTGGTTATATTTAGCAAGTATGTCACCTGTTCAAGAAATACTGTGACTCTTTATCCCTCTTTACAGGTTTGCAACAGTGAGGTATGACCAGGCATCCAAGAACATTAAAAACCAGTTCATGCATCTGACCAACTACAGTGTCAACAAGAAGAGTGGAGATTATGTCAGGTACTTGGCTGGAAAATGGAACCTGATCTCTAGAGGTTGGATCGGTTTACCCAAGTTGGTCTCAGTCTGGTGCAAGTTCATAGAGGTAGGCCAGTGGTGTCAACTTGCTTCTCTCACTTATTTTTAGCTGTGATGATCCTGAAGTAGAGGATTATGGGAACAAGTGGAGCATGAGTGCAATGCTGAGGTACTTAAAACAAGAGGGGAGAGACACCGCAGGTCAGTAAAGATCTTGTTCTCTTATTCCTTTGTTGGGTCTTAATCATCTCACCAGTGTAAATCCTAAGAAGTCAGGGAAGAGCCCCAGTGAGTCCCACTTAGCACCACATTGGAGGGAAGTGTTGTTCCTTACAGCTTACTCACTAGAGATGTGCAGCTATTCTTTATCCCCAGATACGAGCTCTGTCCCCAGAGATGAGGCCTACCCCTTCCCTTTTGCAAATAATATTCTGAGACTTTCTCAGGGTGTGTTTCTTAATATTTTACCTACATTTCCCATTTCTTAAGGTCATTCCATTCCTTCTAAAAGCTTCCCTCCCTCTACTGCTCCCATGGCCTGTTCAGTCTGATGAGTGACCAACCTCTGGAGAACTGTGCCAGTTTGAATGGCTCTTGGATGTGGTGTCATCTTTCCATGGCTCAGGTTTTTGCTGGGTGTTTTCATTTCAGTCTGTGTTTCATATAAAATAGCTCCCTCTTCCACACCTTTGCCAGGTCTGCTGGAAGTAAATGCATCTGCACAGCAGAATCCAGGTATATCCTTTAAGGGATAAATTACCTGTGATACTGAGGCATAAGTAAGACTACTGATAGCTATGCCCATACTGCAGATGTTGCTAGGGAACATTCAGATGTTGGAGGAATGGGTTTGAATCTGGCTTTCAGATGGAAGTAGACTTTTTGTCCATCGTATACGTGCATGGCAGTCCCATCACTTGCATTGTATGTTTTCAGTAAGCCTGCACATGCAGTCGTTTATATGGATGCATTTCCACACATCACCCCAGCCTAAAGTATAAAACATGCGCTCTTAAGTAAACTGCAGAGCAATGCAAACAGGTTTCTCTACCCATTAAAAGACTTTTTGCACCTTTCTCTGATGTATCTGGTTCTGGTCATAGGGAGGCAGAATGCTGGCTGGAGAGCACTGGCTTTTGTCTGGACTGATGAGATTTTTGTGCTTTGGGATGTTTATGTGCACTTAGACATTCCCATGCTGTGTTGCTTCCACTTAATCATCTTCTGGCACAGAAGTTCATATCTGAATTTGCTTGCATGCTCCTCTGTAATTATCCAGGTCCCTGCATGTCATCATCTGAACGTGAGAAATAGCAATTGTAGGCCTCAATTGAGCTTTCTAGTTAAGTGGTTTGTACTAGATGTTCTTTGGGACAGGGATTACCAAATGTCTGCGTGGGTTTGCTGAAGGTCTTGTGTGTTTGCTTCTGCTCCCGTTGAGAGGTGGAAAAGGCTGTCCTATCATCCCTACTAACTTTTCAGACTAAGACTTAGTGTTTGTTCATTCTCTCCTCCTCTCGCTTCTCTATTGCTTGTCCTTGAAAACAGAAGTGTGATGTTCTTTCTATTGCATCTATTGCATTGACTCATCCCAAGCCTGGTGTAAAATCCAGGTGTACAGCTAATGTGCATTTTTTCTTGCCTTTTGCTCCCTCTGTCAGCTTAGATTTCTCTTCCTGAGGTCTGTTTACAGGCTCATAGAAGAGCAGAGACCTTCCTTACTGAAACTGTAGCTTATTTATAGATCAACAGGACTGGAAGCTGTCACCAGTCACATAATTTTGAAATGATTTATGAATCATAATATGGGAACAGCTGCTTTAGAGAAAGGTGCAACATCGTAGAACAGTTATCTCACAAAAGTCCCCAAGAAAAATTTTTGTATTTCAGTGGCTATGGCTTTTTCTCTGTAGTTTAAGGGCTTATCTCACTAACCCACCCTTATTTAATCCTTTCTAATACTCTGAGTGGGCAGTGATCAGACTCCAGCTGACTTGTGCTGATGTGCTTGCCACATGTTTCTGCTTACTTGTACAGTACATATATTCACTTACCATTCTCATTTGTGAGTATTTTTTGCACTAGCATACTTGTGCATGTATCTATATACTTATGCCTGCATGGATTTCCAAACATCATGGCTTTGTCACCCATAGGCTCTCACATGCTTTAATTCACAAAGGTATCTGTCCATGTGCATATTCTCATGTTTTTCTAGATATTGTGTGCCACTTCTCAACCTACTTTTCCCTTTTTTTTTTTTTTCCTCCTCCCCTCCTTGTAGCACTGATGGCCAACGTGGAGGACCTGATTATCAAGACTGTAGTTTCTGCTGAGCTGGCCATTGCCACAGCTTGTAAAACTTTTCTTTCACATCGAGGCAGTTGTTTTGGTAAGGCACTGGGGGTGGCGTTGATTCTTGAGTACTTTTTGAAACTTCCAGCTTCCTCGTGCTACAGGAAAATGTGCATTCCCTATTGCAGGATAGCCGGATGCAGTGCTGGGTTTGTTGTTTTGTTTTATTTTTTGCAGTATAGACCTCTGTAAGGGCAGGGGATGCTGAATCGCAGTTGCCCCTGCCCCATTGTCGTTCATCAGAATCTCATGCTAGAAAAAGGGATGATGACAAGCCGAATTTATTTCTGAGCTGTCCTAGATGCATCTGAGGGCTAGGGAAGAATGTGTAATGCAGTGCCTGGCTTGATGGTGGTGGTAAATGCTTCTGGGCTTGTGCTTGTGTGAGAATGCCGCACGGTGGCGTCAAAGCCTATTGCTGGCAGAAGCTGGGTGCGGAGCTATGTGCTGGCAAAGGGATTTGAGAACTCTGGCAGCAGATGCTGGGACGAGGTCCAGAAAGCAGCAGCTGGTACCACAGTGTGCCTTCTCCCACTTTCCAGTGGCTGCTTCCCAGCCTTCCCTAAAGAGGCCTCCTCCTGCTCTTAGCCGTCCCTTGCGCATGTGGATACATGCGTGAAGATGGAATCCCTGGGCAGGGGAAATGAGTCTAGAATTAGTCTCAATCAGTGCTTAAACCAAAGACCAAGCTTGGCTTAAACTATCCTGCATTTAGGTATTGGAACTTACATTTAAAGTAGGTGTGACAGGTAAATCTATTTGTGTGGGCCTTGCGTTGCACTTGAGTATTGACAATTCTGCATCTTTGAAGACTCTAACGTAAATGCTGTCATCTTTGGATATTCGAGGTGGGTGTGACAGTCAAGAATCAAGGAGGAGCCATGGCTGACATGTTGTTTACTTACCTGCCAAACTAGCTACCTCTCTGGCCTTAGCTTTTCCTGACTGACCGATGCTTTTGTTCAGAGGTGGAGGACCTCAGCATAAAAGGGGGATTTATGAGTTAAATAATAGTTTTAGTGAAGGAGATGTTTACAAGCTACTCCAGAAGAATAACACACCAAAAAACTTTAACTGCCTCTTTCTTGGCTTCTCCTTTTCCCTCCCTCAGTTGTCTTTCTAGATTCCTCTGAGTTGTGTATGTGGAAATTAATGTTCCTCATGTACTTTCTGTTGGGCCATGCTCTGAGGTTATCCCACTTCCTGCTGCTTCCTCAGGGCTGTACTAACCACCCTCTCAGATGCTCCCCCACAAATAAACTGTTTTGTTCCATTTATTTCAGTGTAAACATAAATTAAGAGCTTCCCAGGAAAGAGAGCTTAAGTAGGAGCCATACTTCTTCCCCAGGGAGCCTGAGGCATTTCCAGAGCTCAGTACTTTCTGCCACCTTCCCCCACAATTAAGTGGTGGTCCTTATCCCAAGGATTTGAACTGCCTGTGTCATGCTGTATTCATTCTTCATCCATGTGTCTGGTTTTGACACGCTTTGGTTATGCCACTTTTAACCTCGTAAAAAAGACTATCTGGAAATGTTCAGAATGGCTGGATTCATAGCTGTTAACATGAGGGAGAAAACTGGGAATGAAGATTTCAAGGCAGCATGCAGAGGCTCCATCTTAGCATCTTCAGTGCTATGCTTTGTTGTAAGCTACGAGGACTTTGTTAATTTGTTGGCTAATTCGTTAAT
>JANIJG010001523.1:94700-120345 GCA_024611175.1 Megaceryle torquata | reverse complement strand
CTCTAGGTGCAGATGTCCCTGCTCCCTGCAGGGGGTTGGACTGGATGAGCTTGGAAGGTCCCTTCCCACCCAAACCAGCCTGGGATTCTCAAAAAAAGTCTGGGGAAAACCCTGTTGAACAGAAGCAGAGTCAGTAGCGTTGCTCGAAGCAGGTGGGGAGATGCAATGGATTTGGGCTTTGCAGGCTTTCTGGGGGTCACACTCTTTCCACTGTGGGACCAAGCGAGCCTCCAGTGTTGCTGCAGCACGAGGCTCAGCCCCTGCTCGCTTCTAAGGCTTCTTCAGCAGCGCTCAGAGCTCGGCTGGGGCAGCAGGGAGCCGAGCGCTCCCGTCCGCCGCTGCCTGGTCGCAGCTGTACACGAGGGGTGACGCAGTCGCCTCCTGGAACCCTGAAAACTTCTCTTCCTTCCTCCTTTTCAATTTTTTTCCCTTTTTTTTTTTTTTTTTTCCTAAGCACTTAAGCCCAACTGCTAATGGAATTTCATGATTTTAAATAATTTACATTTCCATCTGGTTTGAAAAACACCAGGTGGAGATTGCAGATTAGGATGAGTCTAAGTGGAAGGAAATGTTTGTTTAAAATATTAAAGCTAAAAACAAACATTTATGTGAACCACATTTTTGCTGTCCATTGTGCTGCTTTCTCCTATCTTCCCTACCATCATGTTAAAGGTACAAATAAAATAGTACTTTGCTTTTAAGTGGATGTTTTGCACGCGTTGCTTATCGTTACGATGGGGAGAGGAGGCCAGAGTGGGGTGCAGGAAGGAGGAGAGCCTGTGCCAAAGGGTGAAGGAATTGGGGGTTGAAGGATTTCTTCAGTGCCATCTTTTGATCGTTACATTTGTTCCTTTCTGCTTTTCTGCAGCCCTTGCTAACTTGCTTACTTGGAGGTGGAAATAAATTTGAAGCTAGGTTACACCAGGGTGGTTTTAAGGGAAAACACGCAACTCCCCAAGCCTGCCGAGAGTTTTGTTGGGGTAAAGACTGAAGGTTTGCTGGTGCACAGTTCAATCCACCCACAAGGACGAGAACTTTCCTTCTCTCCCACTTGCCAGCTGGCAAACTCTTATTTAAAATGGAAGATTGTAAACTGGGGTTTGTAAAACTGCTTCTAATACTTGATCTTGGGCTGCCAGTTCCCTGATGCACTTTCCCAAGCACAGTATGCAAACACGAGCTCCTCCTCGCTGTCAGGAGCCATTCTGACAGCACTGTTCCCAAAGCTGCTGTTCCACCTTTTCCCCCTCTGCTTTAAAATACATGACTTTATGAAGCCACGTCTGATGGTCACCTTAAACCCTTAGCTAACTCCCTGGGTTTCAGTTCTCTGGAAACGGGATTGGGTTTTGATTCCTCTGCAGGGAGATTGTGGTGGGTGCGTGCCTTAGCGTGCCGCGACTCAGAATCACACCTACGTTGCAGCAATAGCACATGAGGCTGCAGCTCGTCTTTGCTGTGCAAAACTCCAGGCACAATACTGCGGAAACCATCAGTGAAAAACAGCAGTAATGCAGAGTTAAGGTCGCAGGAGGAAAGCTGCAGTTAAATAAATTAAATGTACACCAGTGTTGCTCCTGCTTGCAGATGCCTGACTGAGAGATGCCAATGGCAATGGGTAGGATTTACCTACTACAAGTAAAACAACTACTCCTGCCCCTCCGAGCTCTAGCCAAAGATGTTCACTCTGCTTTTTGCTGTATATAGACAGGCCACATTTTCACCATTCAGAGCTCGGTTAGGACATGAAAACTCTTTGCTACTTTGATCATATTTGAAAAAAAATAGAAACAGAACGTTGGCTTTTTGTCTGTGTCGTGTGAGCACTCGTGCCGTAAGACAGACAGCTGCAGAGTAAGGTAGATGTTGAAAGTTCCAATAACCCGTGGTAGATCCCAACTGTAATTTGTGGTGGCTCAGAGCTGAATTAGGATCCAAAGGACCAAAGCATGTTGTTTATTATATATTAAATACCAGATTTTTTTTTTTTTAAGATTTGGCTCCCAAACCAGCTATTCTGCAAGCCTTCTGAACAATAAAATTGGTTTGTACTCGGCTAGACAAATATTAGAATAGATCAAAATTGTCTGCAGAAAATGTACCTGGATTTGCCAAAGGAGAGAATGTTTAGAGCGAGCAGATTTTAATTTTGTTGAGTTTGTTACAGAAGAAGCTGACAAGTATAAAGCAGGGGATGTAATTTATTAAGACTTAGAGATTTACTGTTGGGAGATTTATTTAGTACGATCAAAAAGTCAGATGTTGCTCATGAAAGATTCAGTGCAAATAGTTTGGTAGGTGAAAGATAGATGAGGAAGGTAGATGGTTATTTTTCATATCCTAAGGGAAGTGCAGAGGGGTATGTTCTAGGATTGCTGTTGAGTCGCTCTCTATACTGACAGCGCCAAGGAAGGAATATTGGTAAAAGGGGAAAATTTGATGTTTACAATGAAGTGAAAGATCTTACCAGCACCGAAAGGACAATGGGGTTGTGCTTAAGGTGGGGCAAGAGTTGAAAGTGGCTTTGGACACTTAATAACCCATAGCACTGGAAGTGTGACGAGGATTAATGTTTGCAGGGATCAGTAGATGCCAATCCCACATCAGGAAGAGGAACTGATTTCTGTGAGAATCACTGAATGTTAGTAGCTGAGCCTCGAAAGGCAGGTGACAGCCCGGCACCCTAGGTAAGCTACAGGGGCCTTTTTGCCCTGCAGCAGCTCTCAGATGCCGCATGTTATGGTCTAGAGTCAGTTCTAGTAATTCCATTCCCTGGCCCAAGGACTCTGCGTCTTGACCGAGAGGGGTTACGGGTTTTTTCTTGAAAGCTGCTGTTCATTTTTCTCCCCCATCCATTATTTTTATAAACAGCTTTTACCATACTTCATTAATAGTAATCGCCTGTGCGGTCTTTGCAGTCGGAGGCATAGCTGAGAGCTCTTCATCTGTACACATGAAAGAACTTGCATTTTGTGCATTTGCATCTTGAGTTTCTCCGATATTGGAATGTGCAGTAGGTGACTTTAAATGACTTTCTTCTTCTTTCCATCCCGTTGGGGAAAAAATAGTAATCTCACAAAAATACTCTCTAAACAATATCATTAAAGGTAAGTAAACTAATAACACATAGATTTTAGTGTTTGCTGGTTTGTGTCAGCGTCTGGTAATACAATGAATAATTCATATCTCACTAGTAGAATGTAACATTTACATAAAATAATACTTTGCAAATTTATGGTAAGTACTAATTACTTGCCTTATTTGCCATGACTATGATATTAAATATTCATAAAAATGTGATTATTTCTTTGATTTGGCAGGCATTTAGATTTCTCTACAGCTTTTCACACTGCTAATTTTAATCCAGTAAATTATCTGGAAGAAAACAGTATGCAGCCTAAAAACTGTTCAAAATTCACTCCAACATTGAGCACATTATGGACGTAATGATCCATTACAACCAAACTTCAAGAAGGTCTTGCAAGAAAACTGAGAATTAAACAAAGAAATATGGAGACTATCATCATTATTTATCAGATATATTCATTAATAGTTTAGAATTTTATATACATTGAGAAACTTTTAAATAATTAGGTCTCCTTTCAGATGTTTTATCTTTGTGAAGTTGTTCGCCTAAATTCTTTCTGTGTTAAATCTGTTGCTCATCTTTGTATTATATTTTGCATTATTTGTATTTATATTTTAAACAGTTAAGGAGTCTGAATTCTGTCTTTAGAATACAAGAGACATATGCGTATTTTTAACTGTCATTTAGAAAAATACTCCTTGTGAACATCCCTCAGGGCTGTATAATACGGAGTATTCATACCACTTTGCACTTCAGAGTGCGTATGAACGGGAGGGTGTGTATGTACACATTGATTTCAGGACTTCAAAGCTGTTTACTTAACTAAATCTTCATATCTATCTGTGAATATTCAGTACCTGTTCCTGTCTCTCTAGCTGTGTATTGTGTAGGCATGTACATCTATGGTATTTTAATTAGTTAAAAAAACCCTTAATCTAACACGTACATTGTATATGTGCCCCAAAAGGAGAGGAGCAACAACGGGAATCAGAAATGCTGGGTCTCAGATCCCCATGCTTTGGGCATTGTTTGCTTCCTTCTCTGTCATTTCTAGTAGCAGAGGAATAAAAAGTCATCTCAAAGGAGGTAAGAAAACCAAACAATCATCAGAAGGAAGCAACAGCAAAACAGAGAATCGGGGAACTTGTACATCTGGAAAGTTTCCATAACAGAATGCAAAAGAATTATGTAATATTAAAGATAAACAGTCTTAAATTCTTGGGATTTGTTAGTCCAACCCCCCTGCAGGGAGCAGGCACGTCTGCAATTCGAGCAGGTTGCTCAGAGCCCCGGCCAACCTCACCTGGAATGCTTCTGTAGAACGATCTTTGCAGCCTTCAGCAAAGCCTCTTCTTTGCTTCTTGGTTTGGTTTGGTTTGGTTTTTTCCTTACCGGTTTTGCCCTCAGGAAGGTGTGTTACCAGCACACCTAACTCACAGCTGGGAGGCTTGAGGGCTTCCTCCCCAGGGGTAGCCCCAAGGTATCTCAGGAGCCCCTGCTCAATTAAAATATTGCTGCTCATCAAGCTTCAGTTGTCTGCATCTTGCAGAGACAGAGAAACCTTTTAAAAATCTTTGATTCAGAGTTAAACTGATGACTGGTAACTTGCAAACAGCATCACTAACCATATGTAAAAAATACAGAGTCCCTGTATCACTGCTTAAAATAAACATTTGGAAAAGGCTTTGAAATATCAATCTGCTGCTTTGCTGTACAAATAAGGAATGTGAAATGAAATGTAACTTTAAGTCTAAACACAAGAAAACAAATTTTGCCTTTGGTCTGACACAGCTCAGCCCCCCGTAAGGCTCACAGGATTTCAGCAAGCCGGGCGGGCTACCGCAGCAAGACTCAGGTTCCAGAGCTGCATCTGCTGTCCCATCCTGCTCGGTAATGCCCCAGGCTAGGGAGGTGTCACTAGAGCACTCTGGCAGTGAAATCTTTTGGGGTGTTTACCCCAAAACAGAAAGTGGGGCAGAGCTGGGGTGTGTGGTGTGAGCCCCGTACCGATGCCGTGGGAAGATCCATTGCTCCTGATTCCAGCTGTACCCGGGGCCATAGCTCGGTAACCCTCTCCGGAACAGCTCTTTGCTCTATTCCCATAGTTACTCGTTGCCTCTTTCTCTACAAGAGTATTTTAAAGGACAGAGGCATCTGATGAAATTCCTGCTTAGCAGACTATTTGGTTTTGAGGCACATCAAGTAAAGATGACTTCACTCCTCAGCTAAATCAGTCAAATATCAAAAAGATAACGTGAATCTAAATATATATATGACACAAAACCAACAGCATGCTGTCCAGGAGGAGAGAGGGAATGTGCAATTCAAGGGACACATTCTGCGCTTATTCTGCTGCCAGTTCAGTCAATCCAGGGTCCTGCCAGCGCACCTGAGTGGAGTTCTTGACCTTAAATAAATGGGAGAGACAGTAGCCCTGATTTCCCTGCGTCGGAGGGAAAATCCTTCCGAAAGTTTGCTCAGGTAGCTTGGATAGGCACAAATGCTAGCACCTTGTCACCTGTGAATGCACCATGTAATTAAATTTATTGAAATGTCTTTTGTAAGTGAAGTGAAACCCTTTGTCTTTCCGTGTTTTGACATCGGGAAATGGGGGCAAGCAAAGCAGAGTCTTTCAAGTCCCCAGTGCAGCTCTAAGGGAGCCTCTCCTGGTTGTTTTGTACTCGTCTCAGGGGTGAAGAGCGAGTTCATTTAAAAATAAGCATTTCCCTTATGTCAAGATGAGAAACTATTGATTTGTATTCTCCAAGAAAAATCAGTGATCCCTTCAAAGAGGAAGAGAAGCTCTGCACTGCAATCCTGCGAGCTGGGTAAAAGAGGCTGCATGCTCAAAGTCAAAGGGAAGCCAGAGGAAAATGGCACAGAGGAGGTCAAAGCAGTTCACATGGCTCATCGGCAGCTGTTTGCACCATATGACAGATCTAAAGGCAACTTTGGAGCTGTCTGTACAATATGTGGAGCTTACCAGAGATATTGAAGCTGCTGCTATAATGTCATTGCCCATAAAAAAAAGTTGGTAAAGTTGGCACTGTGTTTTAGTGACTGTGGTGCCCATGGTAGCCTTAATTCGTGATCTTAAGCCTGACAAAAAGAGACAAGGAAGAAGTGGAACTGGATGTTCACTTTCTGAGAAGTTCTCTGAGACTACAGCTCCTGGCATTGCTGGTGTGCTGCTCAGCATTAAGCCTGCATCATAACTCGGTTTGCTTTGTTTTCCCTCCATCAGAAACACAAGAATTAAAAAGAAATTGCACTCGGCATTGCCCTGACTTTCACTTGTCTGAAGGTCACTCGGGTTCAGCTGGCTGGCCTCACACAAGAAACAAGGCTGTGGCAACCTAAGGTTAGCTGGTAAACATCAGAGGTCAGTGGAAAAACAAAACAAAATGATGCCCATTAGCCACTAATTGGGGCTCGTAGATGCCATAATATAACAAAACCATTAAAATCTTTTCAAGCGCCAGGATTCTATCCAACTGCTAGCTAGCTCTTTTTCCTAACTTTGTCGCAGCAGACACTAAGACGGATAGAGGGAATAAAAGGAGTTAAGAGAATGTGGAGAACTTTCTTTTTTCTAATTAATTCTGTGACTGCTGAAACGCATGTTGTTCAAAACTGTTGGTTCTTAACAAACCCAAGCAGAACGTTCCACTCTTGCCTAAAGGCCGTTCCGCACCCATGTATAAAATTGCATTTCATTGCCTAAATTAAATCATTAAGCCCTTATCCTGGAAACTTGTTTACACAACATTTGGTCACCTGAATAACATCATTGTTATAAGCAGAACCACCTGACTTCATCAGGTTGCCTGAACATGGTGCCCAAGATCCTGACCTGCATCAGCTCCCTTGTCTGACTCCGGAGGCTGATATTTTTACGCGTGGTTTGTGAGGTAGAGAGCTCGTACGATTCCGGGACGAAATGCTCTGTATAAATAGTTAATTTATTTCAATGTGCATCTCAAGACACATACCAGAGCCCATCTTGTGCTGTCCTGCTGGAAAGACAATCTGCCACAAGTCTGGACTTTAAGGGATCATTTTGAGAAGTGTTGGAATTGCTATATGCAGAAATAGATGTGTTGCAAACTTCAATCACTGTAGGAAACCTGCTAGAAAATGTGGCTGCTCAGTTAATGAATCTGGAGAGTCAGATGGGCACACTGAAAGAAGATTGGAATGCACAGAAACTGAATTTCCACCTGAGGAGCTCAGCATGACATTTCCCAAGGTTTGTGAATCGTTATTGAAATGTCTTATTTTTAACTTTTGCCCCCATCTCTTCACTTGAGCTATCGTCTTCATCTAGAGAGACTGGGTGAAATCGAGGGAATGCAGCACTGGTCCTTTCTTGGCAATGCTCTTTTAAGTAAGAATGGAAGTTGTGGGAGCTTCCACTCCAGGAATAATTCCTTGGAGCCATTATTATTATTCCTATTTAGGGAATAATAATAGCTTTCAAAATTGCAATGGGCTCCTACATCGAAGCTGACCAGGACTGTCCTTACTTTGGAGACCCTCTGACTTTGCCCATGTGGATGGGTATTGGAAAAGATGGAGGTGGGACTTGCCAGCTCCAGCAACCAGGTCCAGCTGACACAGACCATTTTCCTCTGCACCCTAAAGTCTTCTGATGTTGAAAATCCTCTCTAGCTATAGAGTGGTTGAAACCCACCTTGGAATGGGGCTACATCTACATCTTGGCTCGTGCATCTTGGGTGTGTAGTCTACAGCTTTACGCCTTGCGATGGCGCTTGTTGCACCACTCATGTGAAGTTCCTCCAAAGAGAAGTAGGGAGCAGCATTTTCAGACAGAAGTGATCATTTACTGTCATTTCTGACTTTGTTCAGTAAAAGATGTGTAGCTGAGAGAGATTTCTGCCAGATTAAATACGTTCTAAAAGACTGTTGGCTAAGAGGGCCTTCAGCCGAGCAAATACTTTAAAATAGTGTTTATTCAGTGTTCTTTATGGTGAAAGCCAGGAAACTGGTGCAAATGAGTCTTTGTCCTTAGAGATTCCTTTAAGGGTGATGAATACAGCGATGACAGATTTTAGCTCAGTAAGGTGAACACTGCTCTGTGAGTGCGTCTAACAGCTGAACACGGTGAAAATGGATTCTGAACATATCTATTTATAAATCAGGACAACTGTAATGCAAATTATTTAAGCAACAGCCAAACAGATCCGAAAAACCTTTATTGCCTGGGAGAAAATAGTGCAGAAACATCACGTGACGTGTAGGTGAATTTGATCTTAGAGGTCCTATGTATATTTTTGCTTGTATCTGTGGAACCAAATTGAGCTGGACCCCTCAAAACACTGATATTAAGAATATTAAATTAGTGATACTCAGAAGACTGTGTTGTATGAGGGGAGATAATTCTATGTGTTGAAAACTCTCAGAGGAGATGGAGTTTTGTATGTATAAATGAAGATTCTTTTTGACAACATTTCAGTACCCCTGCTAGTACAGGGTTGCATCGGGAAATGCTGCAGAGTAATTGCCATCGTTATTCTTGCGCAGTTTCTGCTGGCAGCAGCTCTAGTATACTCATTTTCCTTTTTTTTTTTTTCCTGGGTGTCCTAAGTTATATGGAAAAGATATTTATATTGTAAACCGTGTGAGAGACTGGAGGACTCTGCTGATAAAGACGTAGAGTGCATATTCTGCTGCAGAGGTCTTCATACTGCGGAATTGATGGCTGATTACAAAGCAGCCTGAAGATCTAATTACAATTGGCAACCAGGAGATGAGGGAAGACTGCAGACAATTTTCCTCTATTTTTATACACAGTCCTTGTGGCATTCACATTGCTTTCAATAAGCCGTGCTTCTGGCGAAAGCTGTCAATGATGGTAATCGTCTGGATGACTGGCTTCGGAGAGGCTGTGAGCCTGACCTTTGCTATTGTCATCGTCGCCGTCATCGGCGTGGGGATGCAGGGCACCCCAAAGCGAGAACAAGTGCTGTAACGAGGCGGTAATTGCAGATTGTTAATGATGATGCTATTGGTGATGCATTTTTCTTTGCCTTAATTGAAAAGATGTTAGGCTGGGCTTAACTCTACGGTGGTGAATGATTAACGCTACGAGGAGGAGGAAATGTGTGGCTGAAGTAAGAAAGCCCAACATTTCCCGTGTGTCGTTCTGCTACATCTACCCCACCTTGTACATATTGAAAACACCTCAAATGCAAAGTCTGACTAAAAATTAGGTTAAAATTCTACAGCTAAACAGTGTGTTCTTAAAGCCTATTGCACTAGCCAGTGAGTACTGTTACAGCTCGCCCAGTGAAAGGAGATCATGGGTGCTGTGATATTAATTATGGTAAGACACTATTAATACAGTGTCTTTCAAGAGCAATACTTTCACGTTAAAATAATTGGCCCAAAATACCAGTTTAGATACTTGCAGAAGCTGTGCTCTGTGAAGGTGGTGGAGTGTAACTGGAGGTTGAGCATGGGATGAGGATACTCTAGAAATTCTAATGTGATAATCTCGGAATGGGCACTTTTTAGTTTCATGAGCACGAAGGATTATAGCCAAGCTCACGATTTCAATTTGCAGGGAAGTTTAGGGTTTCCAGATGGGATGTTCTCTTCTGGGTAGATATGACTAACCATCATGAAATTAGCGTAAGTCTAATGCTTCTGTAAGGGGTGCTTTAGTCTTCCCGTTCTTTCTGAAAACTTGAAAATGCACAGAAAAATGGTTTGTACTGTTCAGTTCTTCACGGGAGGAGTTGTACCAGTGCTGGAGCTGAGTAAAATGCTTCAGAGAGACCAGAACTTTCCATGGAACCAAAAGTTTTGGTCTTCAAGTGAAGGAGAATCGTTCCCCGTGGTAAAAAGCCAAGAGGCTGGAAGACTCACCTGGCATGTGGGAAGTTTTTCCCCTCTGCCACAGGTGCAAAAACATTTTCTGAACTTCAGGCCAGGGTGTTGAACTTACTGCTCTAGCTTTTGATTTGTCTGCCTGATCTTGGTTGCATTAGCACTAAGCCAAACGCTTGTGCGTTTTTCTGTTGTGCTGTATCACGGGTGTAAACATCAAGCGCCTGCGGTGTCAGCTGTAGAGGCTTCTCTCTGACTCTTGTGTATTCCCCTAAAGAGAGAGCTCCCAAAAAAGTAAATCTAATGAAATCAATTACGCTTCTACCAAAAGTGGCACTGAAGACCAGTGAAATGGAATCGGAAATTAAATTACTGCTCTAAAGTGGTACCTACGAAACCTTTGTTCATTCTGTTAAAGGACCAGCCAGTGCAGTCTCCCTGAAGGGGAGGCCTGGTTCAAACTGTGAAGATTCTAGAAGCTTAGGCTATTCTTCAGAAACTTGCTGCTCTCTTGTGGCTCTCACTAATGGCAAGGCAAAATGGGTAGAGTCGTGCACGCAGCTGAAGGTGGGACCTCATGGAGACACGTGCCTCCAGCGTGCTCTAGCTCTGAGTTTTGTCATCTCTTGCAAGTGAACATCTTTCTCATCTCGCCGTGTTTACCAAACAGTCGCTCTCGTTTCGTTTCTGTGAGCCTCAGTCTGCCCTGTGAGAGAAATGCTGGTACAAATGACGATAGCTCTGCTGGCAGGCCCAGGAAGCCCAGAGATGCCAGTGGGGGTGATAAATAGGATGCAAACGCTTTCCCTGGAGCCTCTCCCCAGAAACAGGCTAAAATGTGTTGGTGAGGAATGCCACTGTCACTCGTGTTGTACCCCTGGGCAGAAATAAAGGGGTTTTGTTAATACAGCATCTTTCAGGAAAAGTAAATTCACATTAAAATAATTGGGCCAAATTGGTTTCTCCTTTAACTTGTTCATCTGGCACCAGATTTGAGTTTGCTCCAAATTCTTTAAAACCTGAATCTGTAAGATGAATTTCAGTTATACCCAGATCGATTCTGGCAGCACCGGCGTGTATTTTGGTCTCAGCACAGGTAGGAGGATGATTGTTCCTCCTCTGATATTTGAGGGCTTTGTGGACCTATCAGGATAGCTACTAAAAATTGCCTCCTGCGCTGCGTGATCTTCTGAAGTGAAATTAAAGGTGTGTGGTCATCTATCTCAATAGCCAGTTGCTTGGCCAGACCTTTGCAGGTATTCCTGGGACTGCATCATGTGGGAGATTGTTTATGGGGAAGGTAAGAACGGGAAGAGTGCCAGCAGACAAAAGGCCGTTACCTCTCACCTTGTCCACGTACTCGTGTTAACACCTTATTGCCAAGTAGCGGTGGTTGGCAAATACTTTTCGTTGGGGCCACTACTTAAAATGTAGTCCATGTAAAATATTCCACACACATCCTATGTTAATGAGGCCTTAAAACTTATGAGTACAGGAGAAGAGTAAGGTAGTGCACTTAGTTAGACCTTTGATTAAATTAAGCCATGAAATTACTGCCTATTATGAAAAACACACGCTCATTTCACTGCCATCTCCTTTCCTCTCTTCCTCTGCGGTTGTGTGTTTCATCTGTACCTTGTCTGGTCACACACCCAGCTTGTAAACTCTCTGGTGGAGGGACCTGCCTTTATAGGGCGTGTGCGCTCAGCCCCAGGCGTAGGGCACCAATGGCTCCTTCTCCATAGCCGCGTCTCTGCACGAAGGTGATGCTCACCATCAATAACGCGTCTCTCAGAAATGACCCTACGCCACATAAAACTCTCCTGCCCTTCTCAGTCAAATGCTGAACTGCTTTTGCTGTCAGAAGCTGCCCACTCATCTCCACTCAGCTCCTTTGAACCATCCACTTGATTGTGTCGGATCATCCCGTTGTTTTGCCAGGCACAGTCCTGCCAGGGCTAGTAAGTGATCAGAGAATGGTTTTGGTTGGAGGAGACCTTTCAAATGGTGGAGTCCACCCGTTTCCCTAGCACTGCCAGGGCACCACTAACCCATGACCCTCAGCACCGCATCTATCAGGTGCTTCAGAAGAGCGCAAATACCTTCCCCGGTGCAGCTAGAGGATTATCTGGTGCTGTATGTGGAAAATACATCTTCTCCCTGCCATGCCAGTGCTCTTCAGAGACCCTGTAGTAGGAATAAGCCTTTTGAGTTTGTTTTTTAAGAAAGCTCTTGCGCTCGAGCACAGAGCAGGGGCCTAAAACCTACAGCCAGCTCCTTCCTGCAGTGTTGCCCAAGGGGTGTTGGAAACGTGAGCGCATTCCTCCCATTTTGGGTTTTGGTGAGGTTTCTTCTTTGCAACGTTTTAGAAGATTCAGCTGACCTTTCAGCACTCCCCCCTCCCTCCCTCCTTCGCTCGGGGTGTTTGGGAAGGCAGGCTCTTGCAAGCAGCTGTTCACTGCGGTGCCGCCAAGGTCCTTCGCTGCATTTCCAGCCCTGGAATTCAGCGTTACCAATGATTTATGGATGTATATCTTCTCAAATGTCAAAAATAAACCCTGAAAAACCTGAACCTGCCCTCCAAAGGTTTAAATATTTCAAACCAGCTTCTAAATGACTTTCTGTTGTCCTCAATTCCTTAGTATTTTATAAAAGTACAGGTTTACTCAATGAGCGTAAGCACTTGAAAAACAATCGTATGAGTTTTGCTGGGCATAAAGAAGGTAGCTGTTGGAAATGGAAAAATCCACATTCCCCACAGAGAATTTGAGCAAAATCGAATGTTTAAACCCAAACAGCAGCAGTGGATCCCCAGCCAAACACCATACTACTCTGAGGGATGATCCCAACTTAAAAAAAATGTGCTAAATTATTTCCCACCACAATTTGTGAATAGATAGGAAGAGCTGATCCTTCAGCTGATGCACCTCTGTCTTTAGACAATGTAAATTCATGAGTTTCTCTACTAACTGCTTTTGAATGTGGCTACTCAGTTTTCTTTTGCATGGTGTTTTGTCACAGATTAGAGGATGTGGTGTAAGGAAGGTGACGTGACGCTTGGTTTCCAGGTTGGGCCAGTTTCTGGCTTGTAGCTTGTGCTTGTTTTTCCCTAAAAAGATCTTCATTTGGCTTTACAAATACTTCCTTTGCAACACTGAGCAACTCTAGACAACCTCTCGGCTAAAAATCCATACTCAAATAAGATACTGACCGCTGCCTCGTGCTCCAGTAGCCAGGCAGACCAGTGGTCTCCTGGGGTGCGTTAAGAAGAGTGTGGCCAGCAGTTCTGGGGTCACCCCGGCGTTGTGTTGTGGTTTGGAGTGCACCCAACATCCCCTCTCGCTGTTGGCTGGGGCTGCCTTGAGCCCCGGGCAGAAAAGGAGAGGGAGCAGGGGCTGGCAGCAGCCGGGGGATGGTGCCCAGGGATGTCCTTCAGCAGCAGGAGGTCCCGTGGTCCCACCGCGCTGCGTGGCATCGTCTGGGAAGCCAGGTTCACTGGCTGTGCGGGACCCATAACATATCTGCCTGATTTCCTTCAATAAGCACGAGCTAGAGGTTAATAATGTGGGGATGTTTGATTCCCTGCTGTTTTAAATAATTTCATGGGGAACCTAATGCAGAAGGACACCAGTTAGAGAGGTTATTACCCTCATCAAACTACAGCACTTCTTTCCCGTTATTTCCTCAGCCTTATACCTCCTCTCCCTACGTGAACTGCAAATGAGTCTTCAAAAGGAGCCTCTGCAGTGGGGTGGGGGCAGGGAGGGTGACGTGGGGCCGGTGTCCTCTCGAAGGCTGGGGGATGCTCTTACCCCTGCGCTGTGGAAGGCTCAGCCGCCAGCCCCTGACCTCGTGGTCACTTTTAGGGCATCTAAACCACATCCGTAGGGCAAGCGACCCACTTGCTGTATGTCTTCCCTCCTTTGCTTGGTTTTTGTTTTGTTTGTTGTTTTTTTCCAGACTATTTAGGTGATTCAGCATTTTAGATTTTTAGTTTGAAAATTTCCTTTCCATTTCCTCTAAATTTCTGCCTAGTTGATTTCTCTTTGGCACACTATTCTTATCCTGAGCCCTCTTCCTTCTCTCCGCTCTTCTTTCTCTCTTTTCAGGTGCTCTCGCTCTTCTTCCACCTTTTCTTCACTTTCTCTCTCTAAAAAGATGAGATTTTGTAGCCTACTTGGCTTTTCAAGACAGCTCTTGGGAGTGTTTTGTTGTGGTCGATAATGAGAGACTAAGTTTAAAATGGTGCTTGTGTGGGGCTGCAGCACCTTGAGAGAGCTGCCTGGCCAAGGAAAAACCAGTTTTCTGCAGTGAAAACACAGCCTGTAGTTCGTGAAGAAATTTGTCTCTAGTTTGCTATGCATATATAAAGATATCTCTACCACTCCAGATCTTAATAAATTCCCTGAAGCATTTTCTAAGAGAAAAAAACTCCCTGATTTTTTTATTATTATTATCTCAAGACCTTTCTTGAGACAAAAATGTGTTTTAAGAAACAGAATATGAACTAGAAAAAAAAAATAGCTATTTTTCATGGGTATTTTTCTCAGAAAAAAATTTAAACGTGTTCATTTCTCACTCTGTTTTCCTTGTTTTTAGTGGCAAAAGGGTAGCGGGGATGGCTGTTAAAATAGAAAAAGAATTTGAACAGATAAGATTTATAAATATAATGTTTACCAAAAAAAAAAAAATCAAACTCTTTTGGAAGCCCCCTGATTTTCACATCTCTTTGTCCCTTTCTGTTGTGCATTTGTGGAGGTAAATCTGCTGCGGGTAGAGCTCGGGGGGGGCTCTGGGGTCTGAGGGTCGGCCTCAAATCTGGTTACAATTAAATGGCTTGAGGTTATTATGGGCTTCCAGCAGGAGTGGGGCCAATGTAAACAACCATTCCCCCGTGATATTAGGGGTAGGAAAGTGGGTGAAACTCCCCCAGAACATTCCACCCAAAGGTGCTTTTGCACAGAACACCACGTTGGTGGTAAAGTCTGAGTTCACACGTGCGGGTAAAATGCTAAGACAGCCATTCAGGGTTTCACTTGTTTTCAGGCACGTTATTACCTATGAACCATATTTTAAAATGCATTCTGAGATTTGAGCTAATAATGTGAATGACATTCAGTGAGATTGCCAAATGCTGGTAATTTACTTTCATTTTCACATTAATGTGGGCCCACCTGTGATGAATTGGAAACTAAATAAGCACATCAGTTTTAATTAGATATTTCAGCGGCTGGATCTAGTTAAACAGCAGCATTCATTCTTATCTATTAAACACTCAAAGAGACTTCGGCGCTCTTCACAGTAAGTTCTCTCTCCTTCCAGCTCACCTTCTTTCCATTGCTTTCCTCTCTCTCGCTGGAATATTTCAGAGGAGATGATCTAAGCTGGTGGCATCCTCCTGAGTTAATAATACAGTTATCACAGAATTGGCTGATCTAGCTGGTTTTCCAAATTACACAGAAATTACGAGGGCTCTCGGTATTGGTGTAGTCTGCAATGCAAACAAAACAAAACCCTGAGCAAGTTCACAGTTTGGGCTTTGCAAAAATGGGACTGGCTTTCTAGTGACGGTCGGGGGCTCGTACCTTTGGGATCTGGCTGCAGTTTGCCAGTGACTATTTGGGTACCGGTTGGAACCGTTTCCCCTCCTGGAGGGGCAGGGAGCTGTTAGAGGGATGGAAATATTCAGTGTTGTGTTGGAAGGAGTCAGGCTGGGAGCCTGGGAAAGGCTTTTTTTCTCCTGGCACGGGTGCCGACAGCAAAACCTGCCTCGTGCCTCAGTTGTCCCACTGCTGAGTCACAGGGAAGGCTGAAAGGCAGCTTCATCCTGCCGAACACTCCATGTTTCTGTTGAGGCTACCAACAAGCAGTTGTTGCTGTTTTCTCTTTCAGTTGACAGTCATTTGTTGAAACAACAATTTCATGTTTTGTGTCTATATGATGCTCAAGTGTGCGCAGAGAAGATCTTTGCCTTGATTCTCCCTTTCCTCCCAGGGTTCTGCAGCCTGACCCCCCTTTCCAAGGCAGTTTTCAATAGAAAGCTGAGGTCTGAGCTGCTGCCGTTTTGAACAAGCACTTTCAAAGCAGCCGTGCAAGAGAGAAAGGGCCCTGGCTTGAATCTTTTACCTGTTTTTTCATTCCTTGGTAACTCCTTTGTTGATTGTATGACAACTTAAACAATTTCTGTGCAATTATACTGCTCTCTATGAGTAATACTAATTTAGGTAACTATTTTTAGAGGTATTAATTGGCGATTAACAAACAGGGCAGATGTAGGTGTAACCTAGGCAGGAAGGAATTTGTTGTTTCTCTAACTTCCCACTCGCTGTTCCTCTAAGCGGGGAGACACTTGGAACAGCTTTCAGGAGGGCAGCTGAAGTGGTAAAGCTGATGTTTTGACATGCAACTGCCTTTGTGTCTTTACTGCCTCTGATTCAGTTTTTCTGATCGGTATTAGACAGGGGTAACAAGTTCATAAATGTGGAGGATCCAGTGCTAGTGAAAAACAGCTTCATTTGGAGCCAGGAAAACCTGTGTGAACACCTTGAAAACTATTTGCCCAAGTCCTGGCTTGTTGCACTGATGTTTCAGCCTACCAGCTGAGAATTATTTTTTTTTTTTGGGGGGGGGGGTTGTTTTATGAGTAACTGAGTTGTTCAGAAGCAGCATGGGAAATAGCAGGGGTGAGCTTCAGAGAGAGCCTGAAGCTAAACTCGCATCTAATTCAGATGTCAGGCAGTTTCATTTGAAAATATGTATCTTCTTATGCAAAAGTATTTAGCATTAAAGCTAAAGAGTAATGGGCCAGAACTGACCCTCCTCTGTGAGCATAACCCATGACGTTATCTCAGCACACACCCCTGCTGTGGTGGGCTAGAAGATGGCACGTAAGAGAGTCTCAGAAGATCCTCACAGTTTTTCCTTCCCCGAACCCTCTCCAAAGCAGGGAAGCAGCCCTACAAATAGTCATAACCTGCTGAAAATCAAATTGGGCTGACAGCTTCACAAACCCAAATGCATTGCTCTAAGTATATTCCAAAGCACTTAAACAGACAAGTGTATTTTGATGAAAATGTTTCATGTAGCTTTAAAGAAAAAGAAAAGATGCTCTAAATGAGCACAGATATTTAATGTGGAAAATAGCTTTTAGATATGGCATGCCTGATACTGGACAGCCTCCCTGCTCCCAGAATGACCAGAGGTTCCTAAGCAAACCTGGCTGAAGCTGAATTTTGAAGTCTAGGGACAGCTGAAGGGCTCTTAAGTTCCTCTCTCCAGGTGAGGTTGTGTGTTGCCCTTTTTTTTTTTTTTCTCTTTTTGAGATCAGAGTGGATGGGAAAACCATCTTCTGTTCTTGCTCTTGTGATGTGCACAGCACACCCCTGGCTTCTCATACCTGTGGCTCTGTTGTGTCTCTCTTACATTTTCCAGGCGTGCTGCAGCAGCTGGGCAGCAGCTGGGAGGTACTGAGCTGGCACTCCTCAAAGGTTGCAGTGTAACTTCCAAACTTGGCTAGAATTGATTGACTCGTTTTCCCCAGCTGACTCAGTTGAGGGTGTTTGTTCTGCCTCTCTGCTGTTTGTAAGGAAGGTACATTTGCTGTTTAGTTCCCTCATTTAAACAGATTTCATATGACACTAAGAAGTCACTCGGTACTTATCAGTAGACCACACACAGTAAATAGTTTTCATCTCCCCAGGAGCACAATTAAAGGTAAATCCAGAAGACACCTTGAATCTCGTGTAGAGCTACTTCATGGAAATGTCAGAGAATAAGGCACGAGCATGTGCAAGTGCTGTGTAAATCCAAAAGCATCACAGGGTATTTTAGGATTCAGCTGAAGTGTTGTTCAGAAAGGCAGACGTTCCCAGGGTAGAGCTTGTTCAAAATGTGTGAGAGAGAAAAATGGGTTAAATTTTCTAGGCAGATATTGACTCATCATATCATAACAAAACCTGCTAGAGCTGGTTAATGATGTGTCTGATACTTCAGCAAGTGACATAATGTTGAAATTTGGAATCAAAGCTGTCAGGAAATTGCTCCTTGCTCAAACACAAGATATTCGTGATGAAAACCTGTTGTAATCTCCCTCTCCTGAGCCGTTATGCTAAAGGGGCAAGAGGGAGTATTGCCTGCTGACATTTCTTTCTGATCCTTCTTGAAGTGCTGCAGCTTTTCAGAGAAGTTTCGTGGCACGGTTTCCTCTGACGACTGCTAATATGATACGGCAGCCCTTCAAAGGAGCAGAACGCGGCGGGCTGCAGCTTTTGGGCTTATTTGTGCAATCAGCAAATATGATTTTTTTTTTTAATATGATTTCCCCCCCCCCAGCTAAATAGCTCAACATACAAATAGTAAACTTAAGGGCACAGTGCTTTCCACCCTGCACTCCCAGTTCGTCCCTCAATTTAGGCTAGCAGCCACACTCCCTGAAGCTGTGGTTCCCCCAGCTTGCTGCTGGGAGGTGGAGTGAGATAGCGCCAGGAAAGATTCTGTTCTGGGTTGTCTCTCCCAGAAGGTAAAATTGCAAGTGCTCTATCTTGTATCAGTGTTTTCTGGTCAGTCTGCCAACAACCTGATGTGCTAGGAGTGCTGTGGAAGGGAATCCGTACCTCTGCCAGGGTGCAAGGAATGAAGGAAGCAGTGTGCTAGGATCTTTAGAGCTATCTGAATGATTAAGCTTCTAAATTCTCTCTTCCTGTGACATGAAGAGAGGTAGGTGGAGGTGGCTTTGAGACTGACTCCCTCCTAGCCTGCTTCAGATCAGCAGAGTTCTCTGCCTTTTCTTTTTCTTTAGCTCCAAGATTAACTCAGTGGTTTAACACGGCCATAAATGCGTAACGCCCAGGGATGGAATCCTCTCTCTCTGCTTTAAGGGTTGATTTAGGGGCACAGATCCATCTGTGATGGGAATTAAGGTGAATGAATTTACCTGTATTCCTCCAATGGGCATTGCCATGGCTAAATCAGGGACATTTGGGTCATTCGTGAGTCTGTTCCTGAGCTTCCCCTCCTGGCTGGTTGTGGGGAGGGAGCGCAGCGTCCCGCAGGCAGCGCAGCCCCGTGGGCGAGCAGTCGAGGGGCAGTTCCTGTCATCATTCAGCACAGGCCTGGCCACATCTGGGCTTTGGGAAGGCTGCTTAACTCTGGATCGTGATGAGGTTCTTGGGGTTTTTTTTGGTCATGTGTATGGGATTAGATTTAAGTGCTCTGCATGGAGTTACCTAATGAATTTAATCATTAAATTATGGACTAGATGAGCTTTAAAGGCCCCTTCCAACCCAAACCATTCAATGATATATTTTTGGGAGAGGATCTGCTTTCAGGCCACCATTTGATGCCCTTCTTCTGGAAAGAGGGCTGCTTCACACCTTCCCATTCTGCAACATTTCCTGCTCATGGTCTGAGGTGGCTTGTTCCTGGGGCTGCTGCCTCTTGTGAATCACCCTCTGTACCAGCTTTGGTTGTCCTATCTAAGCCATTGACTAAGCAGGGCTGCTGATAGGTGCCTTTGTCCCCTTTTTCCCCAAAGATAACTTTAACTTGCTGAATGGACTTGCCTCGCTGCCATGGGATGTCTGGAGCTGATGCAAAGCTGGGAGAAGGGAAGAGAAAATGGGGCTATAAGGAGGGCTGCCCTTTTCAGAGGGAACCTGCCTTTAGCCCAGTGAAAGATCAATGCCAAACTGTCCCCTCTAGCACTTGATTTCCGAGGGCTCTCGGTCCTCCCACAGCCATCTTCGCGGCGGGACAGGTGGCTCGGCAGTGCCCCAGCTGCCGAACGACCCCTGGCATCTCGGGGAAGCCTGGCACTGGGGCTGCTTTTCCTCCACACACCCTGCTGCCCTTTGCCATGGTCCAGCAGCTGCTGTGGGAGCAGCCCAACCTTCTGGTTAGCAACGATGGGGCAGGGAGTGGTGGCTGGTAAACCCTACAGCTGCCCCAGAAGGCATGGCTGCTGGTGGGTGGGCAAGTAGTAGTCGCCAGGGTGCATCCCTATGGCCCCAGGGCACAGTGTGCCCTCACCTGCACCTCCCAGCATACAGATGCACTGGGAGATTTTCTGGTAGGAAAGATGCTGGTCTACCAGGGTGCTCCTCAACCCAGGCCTGCAGGTGCCGGAAGCAGCGTGTCGGTGAGAGATTGTATCCGCAGGAAAAGATCGTGGGGCTATTTACTTCAGTAAATGGCTTGCTGAGATCCTTAGAACAGCTTCAGATCTTGAAAGCTACTTCAGCGAGTTTGTATCCTGAATAAATATTGTGCAGTTCTCTTCTCCCTCGTGGACCGAAGTGCAACAGCGTGATGCTGCGTTGACAGGGAGCGGAGCACGGGAGGGTTAGGTGGATTTCAAACACGACCAGAAAGAGCACCCCATGTTCATTCGGGTTGGTTACCTGGGTATTTTCAGGTTCCTGTGTCTGTGGGTGAAAAGCCTCCAGTGAAGGAGATGTACATTATTTGCTGGCCATCTTAAATGTCAAAATGAATTTCAGTTTGAAGTGTTTCACATCACAAATAAGTGCCTGTTCTCTCAGCAGAAGTATATCATATTTTAGTGCCCGTTGCTCTCAGGTTTTCAATTAGAACTTTGAATCACATTCCTGATTAGTAACAAGCAATCAATCATAATTAATTAGTTAAAATGTTCAACCGTTAAAATCATTACCATTAATTAAAATAATTATCTCTGTTTTGGCTGCACTTCATTGCCATTTCAGGGAAATGTGTTGCTTAACTCTACCTCTTGCACTCAGTATGGGATGGTGGTGACTACAATGCGTACGAGGGGTGGGGGCGTGACTTTCAGAAAGCTGGCTTTTGTAGTATGCCTTTCCTTGGTTTTACATAGATGAGTAGAGGCAGAGAAAATAGAAGTTTATCAATTATTTGTATTTCTAGTGAAATTTCTCATTAGCTTAAGAATACACCTAATAGCTGAAGGGATACAGTGTTGGGAGAGCTGGTTCTTTTCTCAGGAGTTTATTCTTTATAAATACACCCTCCAGAGCCTCTCTGGGAAACTTGTGTCTTACTGTAAAAAAAAAAAAAAAAAAAAGAAAGATATTTCTTGTGTTTAAACAGAATTTATTGCATTTTGGTCGTCTTCATCCCCTCTTGTCCTGTCACTGAAAATCTCTGAGAAGTGTCTGGCTACATCTTCTTTACCCCCTCCCATCAGGTTATTATTCCTCCTCTTATTTCTCCATGCTTCAGTTGGTGAAGATTTCCTGTACTTAGGAAGACGGTCAGCACACACTTGGGTCACTTTGGTCTGAAATATGGCCTTAATTTGCTGGCCCCATGACTGGGCTAGCTGTTCCTTGAGACACTCTTCGTGCCCACCTGGGACCTTCTGCTGTGTAGTATTTTTTTCATCCATGACATATCCCCGTGCGGCTGTGACGCTTCTCTAGGAGGATGACAGGCACAAATGTGCCCTTTGAAAAATCTTTTTGAGACTGGAAGGTGGGCGATGCCTACCTAAGACACGTGAATTGGAATAAGGACACTTGAGTTCTGCTCTCTGTCACAAATTTTTTGTATGACCCGAGCCGTCTCATTAGCAGCTGACCAAAAGTCTGTTGGGAGTCTTTTCATTTGCCTTAATGGGCTTTGAATTAGGTGCTTAACTTTCTCAGACTCACTGACCAATTTAGATAAAGGAGATGGTGTTATCTGCCTGTCTCTTGGGCTGTCACAGAGTGAAATACACTACTACAAAAGGTTTGGGGATCGCTGAGCAGAGAGCGCCATTCAAGTGCAAAGCATCGTATAAACCTTTAGAAGCAGTAATAAAAGTGCTGGCTTGCCTTGAAAAAACATGATTTCTTTTTCACCTTTATATTCCTAGAAAGACCTGTCATTTCGTGTTTCTCCAGGGAATGCAGCATCCCCTGAAGCATGCAGGGCCCAGTCTTGCATCTTATCTCAATGGCCTGTCCCATAGGACGGTGTGGAGGAAGAGACTGGTTTCACTGGGCTGAATTTAATGTTTTGTGAATGTAAGTTTAGGCACTAGGGCAGCAGGGCTGTCTCAATGTGATACGGGAACACGTGGTGAGGTTACCGAGGGAACGGGGAGAAGTTTCCTACATCTTCTGTGTGATTTTATAGAAGTCATCTAATAAACAGGAGCTTCTCGATGTTTATAGTCCTAAGTGGATACAAAACTTTTCCTTTCAAATAATCAGGGGAAAAAATGGAATGATTCAATTTGTACCTGCCAGATAGGATATAGAAAAATTGACACGTGATTGTAAGTTGTAAATGCAATGGATTCCCCCCCCCCCCGCTTTTATCTTTCTTTTTTTCCCTTTATGTGTTCACAATAGGATAACTTGGTTAAAAAATTCATAATCATCTGTTGTGTATTTGCTTCTGCTTTTGTCTGGCGCTAGATGCAGCTGTCAAAGGAAACAGGATAGCTGACTAAAACCAAGTGCACCTCCTTTGGCTACCAGTCTTGACTTAATTTTTGATCACCAATGAAATATTTTTCACTATTCTGGTATTTACTCTTATTAAAAAAAATAAAAACCTAAATCTTCAGCGCAACTCTAAACCCCCTCAAGTTCAGCCTTTGCCACGTTGTCTCCCTTTGCTTGGACTTCCTGGAACAGTGGTTCCAGGCTTCAGACTGGAGAAGAGGCACCAAGAAGATCGTGGTATCTATTTGTTGTGAAGTAGCCATCAATGCCAGCTCCCAGTCCAGAGCAGGATATAAACTTGCACCAGAGGCCAGAACATCTGGGCCTTTTGCTAAACCAGATGTTTCTTGTTCTAATTCTGTATGAATGTGATAATTTGAACAACAGTGGCAAAACTAAAACCCTTTCATTGCATGTACATGTAGAAAGGAGGAAAACAAGATGAATTCTGCTGCAACTTTTAACGAAATAACTCCCTCCTTTTGTGACTCTTAGTATCTTTCTGAAGTTCATTGTTAACTTCAGCATCTCAAATACCGGCGTTATAAATGATGGCGTTGCCAAAAAAGGCATCGTGGGTTTATAATCCTGCTTGAAGGACCCGATTCGTTGGCAGTAGCGAAGAAAGCTACTCGAAGAACGCAAGAACTTGTTAATCAGATTGTTAATTGAGTACACGAGGTTCACATCACACAAAGGCAAACTGTGAAGGTGACAATGATAGCCAGACTTCATCTGTTGAGTTGGAATTAACGATGAACGAAATCAAGATCCCTTTGTGGTTTATTCTTGTCCAGCTGCAGCCAACTATAAAAGACCCATCAAAGAAACCAACTCATTAGTTGGTAATTCTGTACAACTTCAAAAAGAAATTCTTAACCCCTCATCAGCCTTTCTCTGACAATCCCTTAAAAGCTGTGTTAAAACAAAACAAAACATTATTTGCTTCATCAACTCAAAGAAATGGCCTGCGGGAGCACAGTAGAAACTGCAGCTCTTAGACGGGGATCTATCCATAGGTGGAACAGTCAGAGTGCAAATATATTGTGACATGCAAAATCTCCCCCAGTCACCCATGTCACACAGTGTCAATGGCCTGTCTGCTTCGCAGAAAAAACACCCCCACATTTAAAGAACTCTTCTATTGTAACAAAACCTGACAAAAACCAGTGCATTCGGAAACGAGGCCGCCACCGTGCCCTTGTTGCGCTGTCACGTCGTCCGCAACTCCCCACCGGGGGAAGTTGCCAAACCAAGGGTGAATTAAGGATTGTGTCTGTGTAAAGTTGGAAAAGAATGTGTTTTCAGGGCAAGATTTCATAGGATAGGAACAGTCCGTTCTGCCGTCTCGTCGCCGCTGTAACATTTCATTTACCGCAGCGGGACTGACGTGCTAGAGGATTGCAGGCCTGGGCATTGCCTTTGGATTTTTAAGGTTTGATTTTATAAGGTGCCTATGTGACCCTCAAAAGGTGTTTTATTAAACTGGCAAAAATCCCTGTTCAAGCTCCTGCAGCTTCTATCCCGTAGCCTTTCAAACGATCTAAAAAAAGACAAGGGGTGTGAGGCGAGTGGCCAGTTAGCTTCCTAGCAAGCCTTGTTTTGGATAGTGTCCCGTGAAGGCTGGGTGGTTATGGAGATAGATGAACTGAGGGCTGTCAATGGAATGGTTGCTCTTTCTATTTCGAGACTGCATGTTAAGCTTCGTGTGCTGTGTTAGGGTGCGTAACGGCTTAGAAGGAAGGGGTAGTTACAGAAAACTAAATAATGGTGGGGAAATAGCTCAAAGATGTTACCTGGATCAGCAGGAAGCTAGGTATTGAATAGCAAACAGAAATGTTATAATACTTCATTTTATTTATTTCCTTTTCCGCTGTTCTAATTTGTCTTCCAAATAGGTATTTTGCAGTACACACACGTTGGGTTTTAAATTGAGGTGGTGGAGTGTTCAGAGGTTTTCTTTGCTGGTTGTGGAGTGACAGGCTGGCCTACTTGATCGTCCACTCCTGTGAAGTGTTCAAGCAAAAAAAAAAAAAATCAGGCTTGTGTGATACTTTTAATTCTGCTTTTATCCTGCTTTTCATGAACCTTCTACAGGCCACCACTGCTTCTAAAACGCGGCTTCTCTGCTTGTGAGTGTGTATTTGATGGAAGGAAGACTCTTGTCTTCCAGTCCAGGCTGGAAATCTGACTGGGAGTTTAAAAATTCTTGACTACAATCTCTAGCTGCAGCAGCTGGGAAGGTCTTTGTAAGAGAATGATGTCGACTGTTGTTCTGCGACTAATTACGGCTCGTGTGAGGGTGTCTGCTGAGCAGAGTGGACGAGGGGACTTCTTGTTAACACGTGAAACTTTTGAAATAGAGTGATTCTGGTTTAACTTTGAGGACCAGCTTTGAGACTAAACTCCAAGGAGCTCTTTGAGTTTCACGGAGATTTTTGGAGCTGCACGAGCCCTTCCCAGGGCTCTCGCCTGGGAGAGCTGGTGGGGAGCCGAACGCAACGCTTTCATCTGGAGGACCCCTTCTGCTGCCCGACTGGCTCCGGTTCCTTGGCAAACACAAAGGAGAAGTGGCAATGTTCAGAGACAAATGGAAAGCTGCTCAAACGGGAGGAGAATAGGTGCGTGGGTGCACGTCGGTGTGAGGGGAACATTTTGTACCGCAGTGTGTTCCTTCCTGCTGGATTCACAGCCCGCGAGCGAGTCTCCTATAATTAACACATTGCTATTAGCAATAAATGCTACAAAGTGGGACCGGGGAGAGTTGGCAAAGCTGCCGCCGCTCGCACAGGGGCCTCCCCAGTCAAAACTGACTCCACCACGCTAAGGAGCCGGTGGGAGCTGAGCAAAAAGACTCTGGGAGTTGGTATACCGGGTGTGAGCTGTCCCCTCCCGCAGCCCCACCACGTTTCAACTGGCTGCCATTCAAGCCACGCTGGCATGTGCTGTCTCTTAGCAACTGCCAGCCCGGTGCTGCCGGCTGGCCACCAGTGACATGCCAATCATCTCCCCAGCCTCAATGGTGGTGGTGGTGGAGCCCTGTCCAGCCTCATCAAGTCTTGGGAATTACCTGTTGGAAATGACCTTTGTTTTCCGGGGAAATAGTTTTTCAGAAATAGGTTTCAGACAAGTGAGTTTGAGCTGTTCATGGCAGCCCACAGACCCTGGCCATGGCCGGAAAGGTGTAGCTCTAAAGATCACAGAATCCCAGCACAGTGGGGGTTGGAAGGGCCCTCTGGAGATGCTCTGGTGCCACCCCCCTGCTCCACCCAGC